>OY829524.1:8325149-8552707 GCA_963691665.1 Clepsis dumicolana | reverse complement strand
CGCTGGAGCACTCACGTATGAAACAACAGGGCGAACAGGAACACCATCCTTGTGAATTTTAGGTAAACCATATAAAATTCCAACAACATAACACCAACATAACATCAATGTTGCCTTTAAGACTACTAATTCTTTACGTTCTAGACTTTGTAATAACAAAGAAAAGGTGGATAAAGGGAACAGGTCGGGCGTATATAAACTCACTTGTGGCGACTGTAGTCAAGTATACATTGGACAAACCGGTCGAAGCTTTGATACTAGATTTAAAGAGCATGTCTCGTCATATAGGCATGATCATCCAGAGAAATCAAACTTTGCCAAGCATTTATTAGAAACGAATCATTCGTTGTTAGACTCAGATACGTACGAAATTTTACATTATTGTGATAAGGGTTTGCGGCTATCGGTTTTAGAACAATTGGAAATAATTAGGTACAACAACATGGGGTCTATTATTAATGAACAAGTTAATTTGGTTTCTTCGCCTTTGTTACGACTTGGTTCTAATTTTAATAATGTGTCATAGTAATAATGAGAACATGACTTCTCTTTTTACCGTACTCGGTTAAAAATAACGGGGTACCTGGCGTAGATTAAAAATAAAAATAAAAAGGGTAGTTTGGAATTCATTTCTTAAAAAAGGGTAGTTTAGGACTTACATAAAAGGGTAGTTTGGAATTTATAAAATATTAGTGGGTACGTTGGTTTTGTCATTAACTAAGTTGAGTACATGGTTTACATATGTCAGTAGTGGAAGTGGTGGCATGTTGAGCGGTTGTTGTTGTGCTTCGTAAATGGCCTCGTGGAGAGTGCCGAAACGCGTCGGCGTTTAGTATAGTGGTGGTGGTGATAGTTGGGTCTGTGTGGCATGTGTTGATTCGTGTAGCGGTGGAGGTGGAGGTGTTGCATGGAAACATACATTTGCCGCACAGATATAACTATTTGTCATTAGTGGTCGCGGGTGAGCAAAGTAATTGTTTTTTAGTTCATAAATATGGACCTCCGCAAAGTAACGCCTGATTCAATAAATTATTTAAAATCGGCAAGCGTAGCCGTACAGGCACGTTTATATATCAAGTTAACAAAACAACACCGTTTAGCTGTTCAAAACATTTGGTTTAATCAACGTTGTAAGCATTTAAATGTTGTACCAAATTATATAAATTTACATAGCAATAACACTAGTAGGGCCGCTACGATAGCAATAAATAAGGCTCGCAAGATTTGGTTAAATGAGGAGTCTCGTCATTGGTTTTGTGTTAGAGATAATTTAAAATTACATCTTAGAGTACTACATTCGGAACTGGTATTTAAATTGCATAATATTGAGTTTGATACTTTGGACCAAAAGGCGAGATATTTTGCTTCGGTGCAGGCACATAAAAAGTATGTTACCCAAACTAATAAATTGCGTAGGCTTACGCGAAATGGAACTCAGTCTCTTTTGAACAACAATAATAGTGAGTCAAGTAACGGTAACGGTTTCTACCCTCGAGTTAAAAATCTCACTAATGTCGAATTTGTAGAAGGTGAAGTGCAGTTATTGGAAAAAGGTTTGAAATATAACTTACCCTCTAAATTTAGTCAGAAATTAGTGGAGGGTTTGGCGGTAGATTCTGAGGTTGCGATTGTTTGTAATCGCGGTGACTTTGATACTAAGGTTTTGGTTGCTAATTCATTAAAAAATACAACTTCTTCTGGGGGTATTTCGGATGTTGGTGACTTGCATTCATTACGTTCTATTCAGCAAAAGGTCCATGACAATGATTTGGTAATTTCTAAGGCCGATAAGGGCAATTGTATTGTTGTTTTAGAAAGGGGTCAATATAATGATAAAGTAAATGACGTCATTCAAGGAGAGGGTTTTTTGAATTTACGTAGGGATCCCACCACCGCGTTTCATAAAGACCTAAAAAACCTTCTGAAAAATTCTGCATTTACCTTTGACACCGAACAAAAGAGGAGCAATGTGATTCCTATGAATCCGCAGGCACCAATTTTATACGGTTTACCTAAAATTCACAAGGATGGTGTTCCTGTTCGCCCTGTTGTTTCATACGTGAGTGCTCCAGCGTATAAAGTAGCGAGGAAGTTAAATAGCATTGTTCGGGAAAAATCTTCTTTTAAGCCAATATATAGTTTAAAGAATAGTTCAGATTTAGTAAATAAAATTAAAGACATTAATATACCGCCAAACTCAACATTACTTTCTTTAGATGTGGATAGTTTGTTTACCAACGTACCATATAGTGAAACCTTAAATATTCTTAGATGTCACTTAGAAAGGAAGCGTTTACATCCGGGGGAGGTTTGTGAGTTAATAGAATTAGTAACTTTATGCATGAAACAAAATTATTTCAGATTTAATGGTCAATATTATTTGCAGAGTGATGGTTTAGCAATGGGGTCACCTCTTAGTCCTTTAATGGCTGACGTTTTTATGGATAACTTTGAAAAACAATATATAGTGGGGAACAGCAATTTAGTATATTATTATAGGTATGTTGATGATTTAATTTTATGTTGGAAGGGGAGTATGAGGCAGCTAGATTTGTTTATTAGTGCTCTCAATAACAAACATCCAAAAATAAAGTTCAAACGAGAATTAGAGGAAAATCGTTCATTAAATTTTCTGGATTTAACTATTACAAGAGTAAATAATAGGCACCAGTTTCAAATTTACCGTAAGCCTAAGTACACAGATACTGTCATACCTGCAAATTCTACTCACCCATGGCAGCATAAACTGGCTGCTTTCCATTGTTATGTACATAGACTACTAACTGTACCTCTGTCGAAAGAGCATTATGATTCTGAGTTACATACTATATATCAGATAGCAACAACAAATGGTTATAGTACAGCAATGGTTAATAGTCTGGTTCAAAAGAAGCAGGGACGGATAGTGAATAGCATGCTTTACTCTGCGTTGCCATCTCAGCCTACTAACAAATTTAGATCTAGTATTACTTATGTTGGCCGGTTGTCTGACAAGATTTATAATATTTTAAAATCAAATAACATCAATGTTGCCTTTAAGACTACTAATTCTTTACGTTCTAGACTTTGTAATAACAAAGAAAAGGTGGATAAAGGGAACAGGTCGGGCGTATATAAACTCACTTGTGGCGACTGTAGTCAAGTATACATTGGACAAACCGGTCGAAGCTTTGATACTAGATTTAAAGAGCATGTCTCGTCATATAGGCATGATCATCCAGAGAAATCAAACTTTGCCAAGCATTTATTAGAAACGAATCATTCGTTGTTAGACTCAGATACGTACGAAATTTTACATTATTGTGATAAGGGTTTGCGGCTATCGGTTTTAGAACAATTGGAAATAATTAGGTACAACAACATGGGGTCTATTATTAATGAACAAGTTAATTTGGTTTCTTCGCCTTTGTTACGACTTGGTTCTAATTTTAATAATGTGTCATAGTATTAATGAGAACATGACTTCTCTTTTTACCGTACTCGGTTAAAAATAACGGGGTACCTGGCGTAGATTAAAAATAAAAATAAAAAGGGTAGTTTGGAATTCATTTCTTAAAAAAGGGTAGTTTAGGACTTACATAAAAGGGTAGTTTGGAATTTATAAAATATTAGTGGGTACGTTGGTTTTGTCATTAACTAAGTTGAGTACATGGTTTACATATGTCAGTAGTGGAAGTGGTGGCATGTTGAGCGGTTGTTGTTGTGCTTCGTAAATGGCCTCGTGGAGACTGCCGAAACGCGTCGGCGTTTAGTATAGTGGTGGTGGTGATAGTTGGGTCTGTGTGGCATGTGTTGATTCGTGTAGCGGTGGAGGTGGAGGTGTTGCATGGAAACATACATTTGCCGCACAGATATAACTATTTGTCATTAGTGGTCGCGGGTGAGCAAAGTAATTGTTTTTTAGTTGATGAAATGGAGTTCGCTACTCTATTCTGTGTTCTCTGAAGATACAATCTGGGTCTCTTCAAGGCTGTTAAAGAGGCTCGAGTACGAAAATGTTATCGAGTTTGTATAACGTTTGGAACAGCGTCCGTCCGCGACCGTATTTGGAACTAAAATTTTGTATGAAGTTTCTCGGTTTCAAAACGATAACGTTACTTTACGCAGGATTCGAATATTCGTACTCGGGCATCTGAACCAGTGAGTTACACCTCATCCTTTTCATCAGGTGGGATAGAGGACAGTATTCCTTTAAAAAAAACTTAAATGCTGTTGACGCCAAAAGCGAATGATTATAGGGAAATGCACAGATCATTCACGTAATTCAGTGTTTCGGATTAATTCGTAGTCTTTCCTCTGGGAGCCCATGTTTCGGTACTAGCGGAATGAACAAGTGTGTTCCCAGATAAAGAAATAAAGGGCCGTGTCTTATAGCGCTACTAAGTTACAGTTTACAAGCGGAAGTCTCTCTCTCTAACGAAAGGCGATAGAATGAGACTTCCGCTTGTAAATTGTAATTGTAATTGCTTTATAAAACATGGGCCATATTAGCCCGATACAAGTCTAGCTATACTCCACTTGCTTATATGCTTGAGTTATCCCTTCATTGTACCTACTATAATTGAATCTCATGGTTGTTTCATGGTAAAAGGGGATGGTTACTTTCGTACCCCAACCATAAGTATAATTTTTGTATCTCCCTACGTACGAGGCTGTGAAGCGAAAAGATACAGCCCCTATACTACGAAGTGCAAAATTCGAACTTCGTGTCGTGCCGTCCCGCTCACACTATTATTATTTAATACGAGTGTGAGCGGGACGATACGATGCGAACTTCGATTTTCGAATTTCGTAGTCGTCCCCCAGAGGTAGCATGTCTTTTCGACTGCATATATACTGTCCGTGACTTTAAGCTGTGTCAAAACACGAGCAAAGAACACGTCTCTTATTTATTCTCAGTTTTGCGGCGCGATGTTTTTGAGTGAGAATTTAATGTCCCTTTCGTCTACGGCTCTTGAAACAAATGGTGTGTTAACACGAAGTTCTAAATAGTGCTTGAAAGCGGACTGTTGAAATTTCTTTTCGCATAGTCAGAAAACCATTATTTCATCTTTAACCTAGGTACACATTTTTTCCGATGTCTCAAAGTTTATTTATGAATAAAATAACGTTAAACTTCATCTATAAACGCAATAAATAAAAACTAAAATTTAACTAAACCAAAACAATAAAATAAATACTTATCCTGAATTTAAATTACCTAAATTAAAACTGCTTTACAAAAATTAAAACAAACGAAGTCCCCTTGACTTTTTCATTATTAAAAGAGGGAGGCAAACGAGCACGCGGGTCACCTGATGGTAAGCGATCACCACTACCCATATCAGTAACCTCAAGAGAGTCACTAATCCATTGCCGGCTTTTAAGGTGAAAATGGGATAGAGGAAGGGGGAGGAGGAGGATCAGGCTTTCTGCAATCCCACTGACCGAACGAAACGCACGGGGGGTGCTGTTGCTTCACGTCGATTTTCTGCGAGAGGGTGGTACTTCCTTCAATCGCGCTTAGTATTTCAGTACTTACCACGATTATTATGACTTTACGATTTTTTGTACATTGTCCAATATGTGCATAGGTGTGTGTCGCAGTACGAACCCGGCTAGCGGTCACCAAAATGTGATTAATCGTGGCTTGAGCGCCGGTGGGGGCGAATAGTGGTCAATCTTTACTCAATACAGTTTCCGCAATTCGGGATGGCAAATAGCCTTTACTTGTGGTTAGAACGAGTCAATGTGTGTGTAGCACTCTGCTAATGTCACGGAAACATCCAATGAAAGTGAAGTGACAGCAACACGTTACCGCTGTGTGTGCACATTAGATTGATATTTATTGCGTACACGTTTGCCCACATGTAAAACTTACTCGCCATCACAAATTCCGGGAACGATTATTAGATATTATACAGGGTGTTACAAGAATACTCGTAAAGCCGAAAGGGGTTAAATTGGTTAATTATGAAGAGTCCATTTATGATAGTTGAATCACTGTATGAAATAAAAAAAACATGCAATATGTAAACCCTAACCCTGTATTTTTACGGGTTATCTTGTAACACGTTGTATTTCTTGTGGGGACATGATAAGGTCCCTACATTGCTAGCGATATCCCAGAGAAAGGAAGGCAAGAAATCAGGATAATATCATCAATGTTATTTCAGTTTTCTCATGGCTTCAACGTTGTTATAGGATCTGCAAGATAATTATTATTAATTACGTGATGTTATTTTAAATGTCGCTACGCTCTAACGGGCTCTATAATATCCATAACAGCCAGACTTTCAAATATTATAGTGTTAGCGGAAGATTGAAAATACGTCGATAGTCGGTCACTCGATGACGTCAGTGTGGTATCGACCGAAGTTTTAAAAGTGGCGCGAGCGCCTGACGTCGCCCCATTTTGCCTGCGACTCTCGGATCGGACGGTCGATTACTTCGTAGTGTCTCTGTGTCAGGATTGTTTTCTTTAAAATTAACGAATCTTTGAACACTGTAAAAAATTGATTTCAATAAAGTTTAGTTCATTTGTTAAAAATTTCATTTCAAATTAATTAAATTCCTTTCACCTAATATCAGTAGCGGGATAACCATACCCCACTGTGTCGGCTTTGTTAAAATTTGTTGCTTTGAGTAAAAAGAAAATAATGAAAACAGTCAAAAAAAACAGTGCAAAATATTATTTTTTTGATTATATTTGAGTTGAGGGTAGTTTACCATGTTAGGAGAAAACAAACGCCACGATAGTGATCGAACCCCCGTTCCTGGAATCGAACAACAACTACAAGCGATACTCTCTCGTTTGGAGTCGTTGGAGGACTCTTCTAGGTTCCGTGGCGGCTCTGGGACGCGTGATGATGGCGCAACGCGGTCCCCGACCGCCGCTCACAGCTCGTCGCTAGCCGCGCGGCCGGAGTCCTCGCTCACGCCGCCGCTTCCGCCCCGCTCAGTGCCGCCCGGTGGTAGATCAAGTGATGCAGGTGCCAATACACCTATTCCACCGAGCGTGACGCCCTCGAGTGCCGAGGCAGTCATGAGCGAGGTAACGGATAAGCTGGTAACTGCTATCAACGCTATGAACCCGGTAAGATCAAACCATATTTATATATCTGGCTTTGACCCGTCTTTAAACGACTTCAGTATTTGGTGTAGTGAGGTTGAGCATGTGCGTAATATAAATCGTTGGGACGATCGCGAGTGTTTAGCGCGTATTGGAAACTGTTTGAAGGGAGACGCACGTGTGTGGCTCGGTGAGTGGACCACCAATGACCGTACGTGGTCTAACTTCAAACGCGAATTTCAATCATTGTGCCCTCGCAGGATAGATACCGCGACTATTTTGTTTGACGTAATGAAAACAGACTCTAACAATTACCCCACTTACGCCGAATATGCTAGACGTTCTCTTCTGCGTTTACGTATTGTTAATGGTTTGAGTGACGAATTAATGTCTGCAATCATAATCCGTGGTATAACCGATCCGCACATTCGAGCCGCGGCTACTAACGCGAAGTTATTGCCTAACGACTTAGTAGGGTTCTTGTCGATTTACGTTAAACCCGCCCCACTTGTGCCAGTTCGCACCAAATCGCGTACTATGACAGGTAACTCTTTTAACAGCTCCCGTAAAAGGGAACACGGTGATACTAAGTCAAAATGTTTTTCTTGCGGAAATTTTGGACATAAGCAGTACGAGTGCCCTAAACGTATAAAGTCAAGTATGGAAACCAATAAACACCAACCGTCTACCTCCGGTAGGTCAAATTCAAAAAGTCTACCCTCCAATGGCGAACCATGCACCTTTTGCAAAAAGACAGGTCACAAAGAAAAACACTGCTTTGCTAAACAGCGCGTTGAGTCTCGAGGTAAACCAAGCGTTAATTTTTGTCGTGAGGTCGTAGACGAATATAGACAAAACGATATTGCTGCTGCTGTGATTCAGGGTATACCTGTAGATATTTTGATCGACAGTGGCTCGCAGGTTTCCCTGATAGCTGAATCGGTAGTAAAGCATTTCCAATGTACGCAGTCGCCCTCATTTTGCACTTTACGTGGTATCGGCAGTCAGGATGTAGAATCGAGCTTTTTCACGACTTTGACCGTCGAATTTCCTGAAATTACACTTGAAGTCGACTTTCATGTAGTTCCGGACCGATTCATGAACACTGCGGTCATATTAGGTACGGATGTACTTAATAGGGATGGTGTAGTCTACACCCGTACACGCGGTAAACAGTGTCTTACGCGATCGTCAACAGTTCTTAATGTTGAGTCGAGTGTGCAACCACCGATCAATACCTCAATAAGTGGGGCTGATAAAGAGCAGTTGATGACTATTGTTAATGAATTCTCAAATTATTTAGTCACCGGCACAGCTAAGACTACAGTAAATACTGGTTCAATGCACATTCGACTACACAATGAGACGCCCGTCGTGTACAGACCGTACAAAATGTCCCATCAAGAAAAGATTCGCGTTAGGGATATTATTACGGATTTGCTCGACAAGGGTATAATTAGGGAGTCTGAATCGGAGTTTTCAAGTCCTATTCTGCTGGTTAGGAAGAAGGATGGTAGTGACCGTATGTGCGTGGACTTTCGAGCATTGAACGCAAACACCGTGAAGGATCGCTATCCATTGCCGCTCATCGAGGATCATATTGATCGTTTAGGAAAGGCCAAGTTTTTCACGAGCCTCGACATGGCTACTGGCTTCCACCAGATACCCATGGATAGCGATTCAATTCACTGCACCGGTTTTGTGACGCCCGAAGGTCACTATGAGTACCTTAAGATGCCCTACGGACTAGCCAACGCCCCTGTCGTATACCAACGCATAATATCTAATACGTTGCGTCCCTTTATCGAGTCGGGTAAAGTCCTCGTCTATATAGATGACGTTTTGATTCCTAGTGAGACTATTGACGAGGGATTACAGACGCTGCGTGAGGTGTTACGTACTTTGACCACTGCTGGATTTTCAATTAATCTCAAAAAGTGTACATTCCTTTCTCACGAGGTAGAATACCTAGGGCGCACTATTAGTCATGGTCAGGTGAAGCCGAGCGCGCACAAAGTTGAAGCACTGGTCAAAGCTCGTGTGCCCAGCAATGTCAAAGAAGTTAGACAATTCCTGGGTCTTGCAGGATATTTTCGGCGGTACATTCCTGGATATTCCCTTAAAACTGCTTGCATTGCAAATCTAACTCGCAAAGGTGTGCAGTTCCAGTGGACTGAGGAGCACGAACAAACTCGTAACGATATTATAGAGCGTTTAACCACAGAACCAGTGCTAGCTATTTTTGATCCGTCCCTTCCTACGGAGGTGCACACCGATGCTTCTGCTCAAGGTTATGGCGCTGTCTTACTTCAGACCGATGCTGAAGGACGAAAGCGACCTGTTGCTTATTTCAGCAAAGTTACGCAGGGTGCAGAGCCACGTTACCACTCGTACGAGTTGGAAACGTTAGCTGTTCTTAAGGCTCTGCAGCACTTCCGACATTATTTGATTGGTATGCGATTTAAAGTTATCACGGATTGTAACGCCTTGAAACTCACCCAGCGAAAAAAAGATTTGCTACCGAGGGTTGCCAGGTGGTGGATGCATCTACAGGACTATGACTTCGAGCTAGAGTACCGTAAGGGGACTGCGCTATCTCACGCGGATTATCTCAGTCGTAATGCAGTTAACATGTGCGAGATACCGAGGCCGCGTAACTGGGCACAGATAGCGCAGGCCGCTGACGAGGAAACTCAGTCGTTGATGCAGAAACTTAACGATGGCGAGCTTGACTCGACTCGTTACGTTAAACGTAACGATGTCCTGTATTACAAACTGGATGTCGTTGGTGGCCAGCCCCGCCTACTATGCTATGTCCCAAAAGGTCATCGTCTGAGCTTAATGCGAGTTTTTCATGACGAACATCAACATATAGGCGCCGAGAAAACCACCGATCTGATTCTCAAACATTTTTGGTTCCCTGGCCTTAAACAGTTTGTGCAAAAATACATTCAGCACTGTATAGTTTGTTTGTCGCATAAAAAGGTACCACGGCAGCCTTTGCAGCCAATTGAATCATGGAACAAGCCTGACATTCCATTCGAAACGATTCATACTGATGTTTTGGGACCCTTTCCTGATTCAAATGGTTACAAATTTGTCGTTTTAATAATCGACGCTTTTACCAAATATTGCCTTCTGTACCCAATTTACAGACAAGACGCGAATGAGTTAAAACGAGTGTTTGAGAACGCTATATCATTGTTTGGTACTCCTAAGCTAGTTGTCACAGATCGTGGACGTATGTATGTCAGCTCTCTGTTTACGAATTGGCTTAGAGATCTAGGAAGTGAATTTTATCATATTACACCTGAAATGCATCAGAGTAATGGGCAGGTTGAGCGGTATTGCCGAACTGTTTTAAACATGTTTCGGGTAGAGACAAATTTTCGACAGGAAAGTTGGTCAAGTATTTTATGGAAAATACAGCTCACCCTGAACATTACCAGACAAAAATCAATACAATGCTCCCCATTAAATTTATTGATTGGCAGTGACAATGTAACACCCGTCATACGATCCCTGGTGCGTGACCTGGCTACGGAGGCCACTAGCACCAATCGAGAGTCGCTCCGAGAACTGTCCCGACATCGCGCGAGTGCGCGGCTGGACAAAAATCGTGCCCAGCAAGACGCACGCGTCAACGAACGTCGCAGAACGCCGAAAACATTTAAAAAAGATGACTTAGTTTTTGTGCGCAAAGCCAGTCAATGTACCAGCAAATTGGATTCCGGTATGAGAGGTCCCTACACGGTAACGCAGGTATTACCTCATGGTCGGTACGAGCTTAAACTAATCTCCGGCTCTTATGGAAAGACCACTCAAGCTGCAGCTGAGTACATGATGCTTTGGCGCGGGGAATGGACCCCTGAAGTGTGTATGGCGTTCTTTGACTGTGAGTATGTATGTTGTGTGAGTGGTAATGCATAATGCATATCCTGAGGGCTCTGTGCTAATCTAGTAAATATCCTGAGGGCTCTGTTTCTTTATTAACTTTTTGAGTAGATACTTTCATGCATATGATTCCAGCTCTTAGCATCCTGCGGGCTCTGCACCTGTCGATTTGCTGTACCTTTTGCTCTATGAATCATACATCCTGAGGGCTCTGTAAGTTATCAAACACCCTGAGGGCTCTGTTTGGTAAGTAGAAATTATTTAACACCCTGAGGGCTCTGTAAGTTATCAAATACCCTGAGGGCTCTGTTTGGTAAGTAGGTTGAATTTAACACCCTGAGGGCTCTGTCTAGCTACATCTATCTACAGTGTGTTCATGTTCATGGTTGTATTTCGTTCCAAGTGATAAACGCTCTACATAGAGTTCTTCTTCTAATATGTTGACTGTGTAACTAATACAAACAATTTTGCTTTTAGGTGACGATATTGATTCTCAGGGCAATCCCTTGGAGAACGATATGCAAAGCTCTGACGACGACGTGGTGACAACGCAACCGCAGGCGGTAGAGGTTGATATTCATGCTGCACCACGCTCTACCAACGTAGCGGACGAGGGCGCGCCGCCGTCAGGAACGGCCGTGTTAGCGGAAGATTGAAAATACGTCGATAGTCGGTCACTCGATGACGTCAGTGTGGTATCGACCGAAGTTTTAAAAGTGGCGCGAGCGCCTGACGTCGCCCCATTTTGCCTGCGACTCTCGGATCGGACGGTCGATTACTTCGTAGTGTCTCTGTGTCAGGATTGTTTTCTTTAAAATTAACGAATCTTTGAATACTGTAAAAAATTGATTTCAATAAAGTTTAGTTCATTTGTTAAAAATTTCATTTCAAATTAATTAAATTCCTTTCACCTAATAATAGATATTATTTATTTTAGACTAGCTGTTGCCCGCGACTTGGTCTGCATAGGCTATCGCTATTCTGCGGAAACTGCAATTTTCAGTAATAAAAAGTACCCTATGTGTTATTTTGATGTACATACACTATTTATTACTGTGAAGTTTCAATAAATTTCGTATAGTAGTTTTTGCGTGAAAGGGTAACAAACATCCTTACATCTGTCAGTAAATTAATATAAAAATAGCAACAAATTTAATATTAGTTTACACGTTTTTGCATAGTTACGAAACGAGAGATTGAATTTTACTTTCTAAAATGGCAATATCTCAAAAACTAAGCCATATTTTTACCAAACCTAAAATTATTTAGATATTATTTTGAGAGGTTAGTTTAGCAGCAACCCTATCAGCTGTCGAGTGGTTACCGTCGGTTTCTGTTACACCCATATATAAAAAAAAACCTTGAAAATTACATTTAAGTTTGTACTGATGAACACAAAGAACTGTATAACAACGCAGCTATGGTGAGTTTGTTTCTTTTCTTAAAATATCTTCGCGCTTCGCATGTTTTCTTGCACGTCTTGAGCAGACTTTGACGGGGCGATCAAAGCAGAGACCGAGGAAATATAGTGTGTGCCAGCAACACACACTCTTTACGACACGGAGTATAGTTCTCTGTAATTATCACAAAACTAATAACCTAACCAACTTAGAAAAGTTGAAAAACACCCGGCATTGTCATTTCAAAGCTCAATATTTCAAAAACGGAGATTTTTAATTTTCATTTTTGAAACTTAGCGAAGAACGGTTTTGATTAAACTAGCTTTCGATTAAAAAAGACCGCTTCGCAATCGGCTCATCCTTTTACGAGCTATGATGCCACAGAGATACACAGATACACAGACACACAGATACACAGGTCAAACTTATAAAACCCCTTTTTTTCGTCGGGGGTTAATAAAAAGAGCATATTGGTACGCAAGTTGTGACTCAGCATCGCTCGCGATAATAATTAGTTATATTGTGTTCTAAAATGGTGTTTTGCAGCATTTGTAATTGCGGAAACTCATCCACATTGTGTAATCACACAATTAATTAGTAATTGTTTGCGTAATTGCGTAGTGAGTTTACTTATTGATATACCACGGTCGAAATACTTAATATATATCTTTATCGGCATGATTTACCTACGTATTTTATTTACATAAATGCATCTAGAAAAAAAAACAAGTTAGTGCTACACCATTATGGACGAAGATTTTTTTTAAGATCAAAAAGGCCAAGATGATGATTGTTTTACGTAGTTTTGATTTGAAAACTCAAACCGACTGTACCAAAGCCACAGACGAACAAGAAAGGGGGATAATTGAAAAGAGAAAATAAATCAGTCTGCAGTTATTCTCGTCGAGGATTCGTATGAAGTTAGAACAAATAAACTGACCTACTGAAGATACACTGACCTACAATATATGTCTGAGTACTTACACATACAGGGTTTTCATGAACTTTTTTTTGCAGGTTTGCTGTACCTAGGTAATATGACAGTTTAGCCTGACAGTTCGGCTGACATAATGATGATGATGCCACGTACAGATACACAGACACACAGATACACAGGTCAAACTTATAACACCCTCCCTCCCCACCCTCTTTTTGCGCTGGGGGTTAAACATGTGTGATCTAAGATGGAATACTCTTGCCTAGTAAATGCCCATTCAGACGAAGCAGACAGGAAAATCCACTTTGTCCGTACGGATAGTGAAGGAAAAGCGAAAATGTTTACTACGAACCACACAACCACGTAATTACGTCCTCAATCCATATTATAGAATTAAAAGTGACTTTACCTCTACATCAGATTAGGATACACAGAAGTAATAAATAGTAATAATGATAATAAATATCATGGGTCAATTTTACACCAATTGACTTAGTCCCAAACTAGGCAAAGCCTACTGGACTATGGGTACTAGACGAACGGATAAATATACTTAAATAGATAAATACATACTTATATCCATATTAAACATCCAAGACCCGAGAACAAACATTCGTATTTATCATAATAATAATAATAATTTATTTCGTGAAAACAACTTAACAATAGTTACAAATGTGTGAGCCCTCCTAGTAGGTATATAGACACCTGTGTCAGGAGGACTCGCTCTTCCTACGGTGGTAAATACAATTTGCTGGTTTTCTTATCATACTAATTAATGTAAAAGGGAACTACTTACTAGGAACTACTTAACCTATTATTAAATGTGTTGTGTGCGTGTGTGTGTGTACGTGTTCGTGTGTGTTGTTTCTGTCTTATGTTCTTCGTAGTAAAAGATGTTCTACCTCCTCGTACCTCAGTCCAGCCAACCAACCTTCAAGAGTCTCTTTACAAGCGTAGTAATTTAAGGCGTATATGTTGATTTTTTTGTGTATTATGTTATACAAGCGTGCTGCTTGTGAATCTAGTTGTCTAGCTGCAAATGCAGATTTGCTAGGGGGTACAGGAGCAACAGCGCGAGCTCTCCTTAAATTCACAGCGATGGTTCTGTAAGGCAGATTTTTATGAAGTCTTAAAACCACGGCTGCAACATATAATTTCCGCATACTGAAGAGCTGACAATCTTTATAAAGCTCAGATGTAGGATAACGATACGGTTTGAACAACATTGTTTTCAGTAGGCATCTCTGTCCCCTTTCCACTTCTTAAATCTGTTTTAGTAAGGAAGTGCTTGCAATATGTCTAAGAATTTTAAAAATCCAAATGAGTTTACGTACTCTATTGTTGATGTATTCAATGTGTTGGTGCCACGATAGTCTCTGGTCGATAATGATACCTAAGTATTTTGTAGAAGTTACCTTATTTAATCGTTTACATCCACAAGATGAGTTAGTTGTGGGACAACAGTTGTGTATTTTTAAGTATAGTTCGGTAGAAGGCTGACCACTATTAGTTTTCGTAAAAAAAATATAATTTGTTTTTTCAATGTTAAGTGTTAGTAGGTTAGATATGAGCCATGAAAACACATTCTGAAGACCTTTGTCAGCGTCGGCATATACGGAATTCCAAGTTTTACCAGTGAAAACGACCACAGTGTCATCGGCATACGATATGACTTTCCCCGTGAATTTTATAGCAGACAGGTCGTTAATGTAAACTAGGAACAGGGTAGGTCCGAGGACACTACCTTGTGGTACGCCAAATGACACTTGTAAGTCACTGCTTACATATTCACCAACCCTGACTCTTTGTCTCCGATTGTATAAGTAGTCGCCCAGTAAGTCAAGCGGCTTCCCCCTAATACCAATTTTTTCCAGCTTGTTCACAAGAGTAGGAAGAGACACTGTGTCAAATGCTTTTTTAAGTCAAGAAAGACTGCAAGGCACTTATTGCCACAATCTACTTCTCTAGTAACTAGAGAAGTTAGATGTAAAACTGCGTCTTCCGTTGATTTGCCCTGCCTAAAACCGAATTGCGTATCATACAAACATCTGCCCCGACCGGGGCTCGAACCCGGGACCTCAAGCTTCATAGTCAGGGTCTCTAACCACTAGGCTATCCGGTCGTCAAAAATAATAAAAAAAAGTAATAAAAAGAGGATTGAAATGCTATCATTCGTTTTGAACCCCCGACGAAAAAGAAGGGTCTTATAAGTTTGACCTGTACATCTGTGTATCTGTGTGTCTGTGTGTCTGCGTGCCTGTGTATCTAGGTATCTGTCTGTGGCATCATAGCTCCCCAACGGACGGACCGATTCCATGCGTTTTTTTAATCGAAAGCTATTTTAATCAATATGGTTCTTAGCTAAATTTAATTAAAATCGGTTCACCAGTTTTTGAAATATTGAGCTTTGAAATGACAAGATTTTTCAACTTTTCTAAGTTGGTTATTCTTCCAGGACCAACGTCGCCGCTTTTTCCCCTCCACTAATGCACATGCAAATGCTCTACGCACACAATAATTTAGTAATGTTAATGTGTGTAATCACTGTGGATGACTTTCGAAATGCATATAATACGATTTTCGAACACATGTACCGCGCTGACCTTTCAAACAATACTAAAACGTTTACGCATTCATTAAGTTACGCGACCATGCCACTTCTATCATCCTTTTATTGGTTCTGTGCTAGGACACGAAAAAGCCGTGATAGCCTAGCGGTTTGACCTATGGCCTCTCAAGCGGAGGGTCGTGGGGTCAAACCCCGGCTCGCACCTCTGAGTTTTTCGGATTTTATGTGCGGAATTACATTTGTAATTTTTCATGAGCTTTTCGTGAGGAAGCATGCACACTTCTGGGAAGCAATTCAATAATGTCTGTGAAGTTTCCGATCCGCACTGGGCCCTCGTGGGAAATATAGCCCAAGCCCTTTCATTCTGAGAGGAGGCCTGTGCCCAGCAGTGGGACATAACAAGGCAATGATGATACGAATACCTAATAAGTACCTACCTAACACAGCAATGTTCTATCACTGTTCCATATACGTGTATTAATTTTCCTTTCGTGATTTTCCTTGACCTCAGGCTGAAATCAGGACGTGAGCTGTCTCTATAGTTGACAAGATGATTCCGTATTATTTCCGTATATTTTCGTGGAAATATAGCTTTTACGCGGTTGAATGATTGGTGTTCAATATTTCATGAGCGTCAAAGTATTGACGTGTTTATGCGGCTACAGAGGAGAGTTGAATTGAAGATTTATGTGTCACTAACTGTGCTCTGTGATTTCGGCCGCTGTTCAATTTTAAAGAAATAAGCGAGGTGAAAGCTATTGATTGAATGAAAAAAAAAACATCCGATCGGCTGGTCCAGAAATTTGCGCATTCAAACAAAGAAAAACTTTACTTCTTTTTCTCTTCTCTGCTTGTCTGTTTCTTCAGTTCATAACAATAATATAATAAGGGTTTTATATCTACCGAGTGTGATAGACACATTTTATTTCCGTAATTCAATAGGTAGGTACTTACCTAATTATTTTTAATTGAGTAGACCGTTCGTAGAGCATTATAAAACACTGTTTTTTTTTATCAATATTATGCTTTTTTTAATTATCATGGAGAAGAGCTAAGCCATACCTAGACAACATACAGTTACAATTTAACCTATTTTTACCCGACTGCCGAAGAAGGATTTATGTTTTTCAAGCTTAAATATGTATGTGTCGCATGTCTAATTGTTTGGCAAGCTCTGCGGCTACATTGCAACATTGTTATTAGAATTATCGCAGTTATGGGATTGACATAAGGTATATTAATATTATAGCTTAATTGTTTCTCCAGTCGGGTTTTTCTTTTTAAATAACTAACTTATTCAGTAACCGAACCTAATCAAACTCGCCTACGGCTCATTACAAAACAATAATCCCAATAAAAATCACCCCTTAACAACCAAAGTCAGCAATCACAATAAAGTGTTCACTCACTTCCCTAATAACGGAGTGCCAACAAAACAGCCAAAGGCGCTAATGCATGGAGCCATTGTTTCTGCGAGCTTTGTTAACCGCCGCGCGCCAAATGATGGGCGTGGCGAAAAGAGGCCATTTTTTCACCCACTGACTTGTACGTACAAAGAAGCTGGTGTTTATAGAGATTGTTATATAAGGTGTTAGGTATTGCAGCGGGAGTGTTTTTTAAACGTATAACGATCATCTCATCGCATCTGTTATAATATGTCGTTCTTGAAATTATGAGACTTCGAAAAAGAATGTGGGGGTTTTCAACTTTTTCATTGTTCTTGGTGCATTGTTAATAACTGTGGGTGTAAACTTTTAATCGTTTAAAAATCGTTTCATCTAATTATGCAGATCTTACTTTGTTTGTAGTTGGTATCTTTGCTTTGTTTTCATCGTTTCCAAAAACCAGTTATTTTTAATTAACTCAAAAGGGATATCCAAAACGAATCACACAGTTCCGTTGTTTAATTAATTTCCTATTTGTTTGTTTTCTGAAAATTGATATTGCTTTCTTAATTGGAACATTTAGAAACATTCCTCACTGTTAATGATTTTCTAAGAATGAAGATCAAATTCACAATGCTTTAGGGAAGTTTGTGAAATAATTTTTGTTTTACACTTTTAATTGGGGTGCATTACAGAGTTTTACGTATAAATTGTAAAGTTTTAGCTGTGGATTAGCTAGAGTATTGTTCTGACCTGAATATGTTGTATGAGGTTAGCATCTGTCTTTTAAAGAGTGAAAAAAAAAACTTATGTAGGTAAGTACCTACATAAGTATTTTTTTAATTATTCCGCTGTGATGTCATACTGAGGATAGAGCACGACTTTTTTGAATTCTGCGTCACGTAAAATCTAATAATAAACGTTGTCGAGTTTGTACGACGTTTGGAACAGCGCCCGCCCGTGAGCGTATTTGGAACTAAAATTTAGTATGAGGTTTCTCGATCTCGATACGATAACCGTAACGTTACGCAGGATTCGACAAGTCGTGCTTGACCCACTGCTGTTCAAAGGTAGGTATCTTTTATAAATTTTCACAACTATCAAATCTGTCTCTGACTTATGGCTAGCCTAGCAGAAAAATACTAAACGAAATTTACCTGCAAGACCATTTTTTTATGAATGAAGGGATCAGGAATCCTATCTCTAACGTTCCAGCATAGCAGACTACAGAACGCTACACCTTGGGTCAACGAGGTTGCTCTAGGATATCCTCCACATAGGATGGGAACCCGAGCCAGCGTAACATCATCGAGTCTACCCGTCTAAGGGGGGGATCAAACGTCTCTTCTAAGTGCGGAAGCCTTGGCATTGGAGGGTGCACCTGGTGCATCCCTTAGGGATCCCCCTTCTCCTTCCCAACCAGACAAAAGAGCAACACCGGTGGGATCCCCCTTTTATCGGGGAAATTGAGAAGGCGAGTCCCACGTAACCACCATGCCATTGTCACGCAGGGGTATGCGTAAAGCATTACCAATCGTTAAAAAGAAAAAGGATGTCGTCCACATAGAACCCCATTGCTACCTTGTATTTTCTTTGTGTCTTTTTTTCTGTTTTGCTTGTTATGTGGTGTTCAATGAAGGAGTTATTGTATTGTATTGTACTTAAAAAGTCTGCTAGGCTTCCTTCAGGAGTTGGGCGCTGGTAATATGAGCAGATAACAGCTCACCACGCAAAAATAAACAAAAATCTAAACTGTCTCTTGTGGAGAGCTAGCCAGCTCTATCGGTATCTATAATACACTATGACCTTTGTATAAGAGGGCTCGAAAATGTCGTCTATATAGGCATTAGGCTTAGTTTGTAAAATTAGGGTTAGCGTCCCTCAATATAGGTTATCCGGGTTACCTTAGGTTAGTGAGGTAACTTGATAAGCCAGATTCACGCTTGCACCGCCCTTACGGTTCAACATTTTCAGTATTTCAGTAGGTATATTCTAAGGTAAGGTACATAAAGGTGACAAGGTGACACCTTCACCTGGGCAACTGTTGTTATCTAAGTGTAATATTGGACAAGGTGCGAGCAAAACAGAAAAAAGGTACAAAGAAAATACATACCAATGCCAATTACCTATTAATACTTACAATTATATTATACCTATTAATGCAAAAGATTTTTTGTCGAAAAAAAAACGAGTTTTATTTATTTGTTGTATTTATAGTATAGTCTCAGAACACCATAACATAATCTATTGATTTAAACTTTCCCGATTTTCACACATTATCATGACACTCGGGGCTAGAAGATGTTGACTTGATGGGTATCAACGGAGGCGGGTGCCTTCGAGACCATGGAGGCAACGTCGCGTCCGAAACGTCGAGACATTTTTAATAATAAACAAGTGTGTATTTTTATCATTCCATAATATTTGAAAGAACCATTTTTTTAAAGTGGGCCTGTACCTAAGAAGTACTACTTAACGGAGATTCTTATCCCTCTGCCACTAATCGTCTCATTTCCAAAAAACATTACAACGTCAAAAATGCGTAACTCCCTTCCTGTCACATTAAAACATTTTTCCCGTAGAATTACAGTCCAGAGGAAATAGCGTTTTTGCCGTGTCAAATAATATTAAGTCACGCTTTGTAATTTTCCCATTCCGGAGTGGACTCGCAAATCTGGTAACCTCTAATCAGATTAAGTTGGCCGTGTTTACTGTGCGACGCTGAAGAATAAAAACCAATAGACGCGAAACTCCAACTAAACTCTCCATAGTCACAACTACAACTACAACTCTACTACATGTAGTAATAACTACAACTAGAGCGCGATGTCCGTCTGTGTGCATATTCGTCATTGTGTGTCTCGGTGAGAGTGTGACCAACAAAAGCGTACAAAGCAAACACTCCATGCTGAATACTTCTGCAGACAAAGAGCACTGACTAGGCACGCGTACTTCTATGGGTCCAAAACATATCGAGGTATAGAATAAAACTCGCCGTTTCCCGCGACTTCATTCGCATAGAATTTAGCTATCGTTTTCCTGCGGGAACTATGCAATTTTCTGGGATAAAAGGATAGGGTAGGTGTAATCCGTGCAGGAGTTTTTACGTGAAAGAAATAAATATCTTTACATTCGTCCTCACAAACTTTTGCGGTTATAAATTTGTATGACAGTAAGTCATGACATGATAAATGCCATTGTTCTAACTGTTGATTAGTTAGTTAACTACTTAACGTAATCGTTATCGTAACGGCATCAAGAAAATTCATACAAAATTTTAGAACCGAATAGCACAGTGTAAAGAGTTTATACCTACCAGTGGTCCGACGCCTTTGATGTTTGCGTAAATGCCGACACCGCAACCGCATGGCCCAAGCACCAAGGAGGGCGAAAGTTCCTAACTAATCGGGCAGTGGCGGCGTATGCAAGGGGCTCGCCCCCCCCCCGCACCCCGCACCCCCCCCCCCCCCCGCACGATTGACCTGTCTAGAGGCCTTCGTCGGACGACTGTATAAACTGTACAAATAGGCTCACGCAGGTGCGCTGTTCCAAACGTCATAATACATCTCGATACCGCTCCACTAGATTACGTTAAGTACACCAGCAAACCACCACCACCACCAGCACCAGCACCAGCAGTATGTATAATATTATAATAAGTATGTATAATAAGTATGTTCGTGCTAGGGCTCGTGTTCATCAATAGACAGAGGGTCGAGCACGACTTAACGAATGCTGCGTAACGTAAAATCGAATAGTAAACATTGTCGAGTTTGTATGACGTTTGGAACAGCGCCCGCCCGTGAGCGTATTTGGAACTAAAATTCAGTATGAGGTTTCTCGATCTCGATACGATAACCGTAACGTTACACAGCATTCGTAAAGTCATGCTCGACCAGTGAGATGATGTCTATGTACTCGGCAAACGTTTGTATGTTTCTCGCAATCTGCAACGAATTGATATACACACGGTCGATTTAACTGCGGAATCCGATCTACAGTTAAATCGTAGTGTTTATCGTTACCGTGGTGTAGCTGGCATAATCTGTGAAACGGCGAAAGCTAACAATGTTGGGCGTCTATTGTAATTATGTACTGCTTAATCTATAATAATGTAACTAACCGACTTTCTTATAAATCAAGAAGGGCTGGATCAAATTTTTTTAACTTTAATTTGTTGGATTTGTCACCGCTCCGAAAAGCAGAATAACTATTAAAAGAGGGGAAAAATTCACGAAAATAAGTTCGTTTTCTATGGAACGTCCTATGGCGGTAGGTATGAAAGTTCGCTAGGTCGGCTTGTATTATCAGTATATTCTATGCCAGAGCACGTGCTTCGAAACGTCAGTCAAATTCACAGTCACAAAGCTAGGTATCAGAATATTCAATGTACATTCATACTTCAACATAATAATATTTTATCACGTATACAGTCAGCGTCAAAAGTCGCTTATTACTTTTGTACCTTGTCGCAATAACACACTTGTCAATCACGTATGACGCGCTGTATCTGACTGTAGAGCGAAAAGGTACAAAAGTGACAAGCAACTTTTGATGCTGTCCCTACATACGTAATTAAAAACACAAAGTTCACATACTGTTACGACTGTGAGTGACGCAAAGTTTATCGTCTGATAGTTTTTATTCCTCTGTCAATAGAAAATAGTAACAAGCTGCTTAGGACTGTCAATAATGTGTCGTACGATTTACGCAGTTCGAGAAGCCACGATGGAATTTCATTACCAAAACAAATTACTGACGACACGTCGGCTAAAAATAATAAAATTAGGGTGTGATTATTTTAGGTGGCAACAAGCAAGTGTCATAATAGTCACCTCTGGGGCTTCAGCCGTCTATTGTCATTAAAAACCACTAAATCTTATTTAATTAACAATGGGATTACGTATTGTTAACATCAGAAGTAATAATGTCTTTGATAAATCCGTAATAATACGTGAGCAAGATCTTTAAAAATCATCAATGAAGAGCCTTCAGAATAATGTCTTATTTTACAAGTCGAGAAACAAAATTAGTTGCGTTACATTGCCGTAATCGCTCGATCACTTATTGGCCCGTAGTCCCGCGACGCCGCAATGTAACACAACTCCTACTTTATTCTTGCACCGTGTAAAGACATATCGTTAATACTTTTCTAACGATTTCGTCTCCGCATTGCAGTGCCGAGTGCTCGCTCCCTCATCTATATTTCAGTGCCGTACAGTACAAACAGACAAACAAACAGTTTTATAGTAGTCTGGAGCCGACGGTAGGTACTAAAATATGCAGAGCTGGAGCTACAATACAATAAAAACTAATTAAATTTTAATAAAAGAAACCGTCTGCGCCAAGAGTCAGCGGGCTTAGTAAGAGAAATAAATACTGTTTGTGAGGTTATAAAAGACCCTTGGCCCTAAAAAAAGTTACTACTGAAAAGTGGCTCCCGAAAGATATACCTGTTATTATTTATTATTATTATTATTACTCAAATGCAGTATAAAATTGTAAAGGCTTTTTAAGTCTTCCATTTTGCGCTGTCGAGTGCGTGACGTGACGCCAATAGCTTACGCCTGCAGAGGCACGAGTGCGAATATTCGAAACCTGCGTCACGTAAAATCGAATAGTAAACGTTATCGAGTTTGTATGACGTTTGGAACATCGCCCGCCCCGTGAGCGTATTTGGAACTAAAATTTAGTATGAGATTTCTCGATCTTGATACTATAACCGTAACGTTACGCAGGATTCGAAAACTCGTGCTCGACACTCTGTATGCGTTTGTAACCAAACGTAACTTCTAGGGCGGTCAAGGGTAGGTATACTTACTTAAATACATGTAAGTATGCACTCTAATACAGGTGACATACCATCAGCAGTGACAAACGTTGAGACCAGAAGACCTTCGAATTATAACTATTCCGCAAAGGCAAACGTAAGTTTTTAATTCATCATTATCATCATTCCAGCTGGAAGACGTCCACTGCTGCACATAAGCCTTCAACAAGGATCTCGATGACAAAAATGTCTTCCCACCATCTTTACCAGATCGTCAGTCCACCTTGTGGGAAACCTACCGCAACGCTTTACCATCCAGCCTGCGAGTCTTCAATTAAAAAAATAAAAAAAAAATAAAGATTCATCCGATTCGCTATCAGGCAAGTAAGTGTTGGACTAATGTGCCTCCGCCCATTAGAGCTATTATGCGAACCAAACTTTCTTTAAAAAAAAATTAAAAGCCCATACAATATGGCTCTACACAGAAGATTATTTATGCTCTACAAAGAAGATTAAGTGTAGTTTTAGTAGCCCTTAAGGCCAAGGTTCTGGCAGAATATCAGCGTAGCGAAGCAATTCGGAACATTGTGCTGAGCTAGCTTCCCTGTTTGTGTCCATTTTGCTCCTTCCTAATATTGTTTTGTGTTGGAATTTATGTAATGTGACCAAATAAATACATTTTCTCTCTTTCGATTTTTAGTTAGCTACGCCAATGCTTTTAGAAATTAAGAAAGGCATAGCCAAGAAAAAATTGTTACTTAATGTTGAAGCAGGTGGTGCCGCCGCATCTCCAGTTACGCAAAGTTTCTCTTGATTTTTTTTTTATGAATATTGGCAGAAACATACCGACGTGGCGTTGGCAACATGCCAGTGCGCCGCAAATGGAAAGCATTTTTGAAGCCAGGTTTTTTCCTATTCATATTAAGTTTTTCAGTAGATCACAAAGCATCGGGAAAGATGAACCATTAATCCGATGTGGTCTGGCCCCCATTTCACCAACTTTACAATTGTCAGTTTTCAATGACAGTTCGGTGTCAACTGCTGACTTGAAGAGCTTTTGTTTTAGCGCGCTTCATATTGTCACAGAAATGTAGTTTGAATTGTCGTATAAAATTGACAATTGTTAAGATGGTAAAATAGGGGCGTGATCGTTTACCGGAGGAAATTTTTAAAATTAGGTATTCAGTTCTGTGTTATTTTTTTTTATCGGAATAAAATAGAAATCCACAGATACCTAGCTCAAGTTATTTCTGGATTTTTTTATGCAATAAAAAAAAAATCTTGACCCTTATCGGGTCAGCAGGAGAGGACCCTGTTACCCTACATGATTATTTCGTCACTAACCTTTGAAGGTGATGTACATACTCTTTCATATAAATCCTTCCTTTAAAATACATTTCAGCACCGTTAACTTGTAAAGCGCATTTCAAAATACGCCAGTATCGAGCAACCGTACAGGCGCTCCAGTTTGGCAAGACCGAGTAGGTGCAGGTTAGTGCTGGCGAGTCATATAATTATTACAGTCGTCGTCAGAATATAGCCACGTATTTTGAATAGACTGTCCATGGCCAGGCAACTACTTAAAGTCTACGTGGCTTCGATAGGAATCAGAGAAATTAAAGTAGCAACATTAAAGTCAGTTAAGTACCTACTTTGTTTATTAATAGGCGCTGAGAACCAAAACCAGCACTTGCTGCTATTTTGTGCTTAATTCTTTGTACTTATATTATTATGTATATTCTTGTTTATACTATGGCAGTAAAGAATTTGAATTTAATACCCGCCGTGTTTCAGGTCAAACTGAATGCTGTCTGCACTGAACTGATATTAATGTTCCTACTTCGAGTTTGATTAATTTGAATTACGAATGCAATGTCAGAAAAAAATGCCTTTGTCTGATGAAACAGGAAATTTGATGAAAATTCTTATATCTGTTTTAGAAAGCGGACCACAGCTAACACTCCTCAACGTTCACTGTCAGAAACCCTCAACCACTCCTCCTGTAACTGGTCTCGTGATCACGGGGTCTAAGAAATTTCTCTTGTGTTTGTAATTTCTTCTCAATTAGTACTGTCACAATTTCAACTAAATAAGTACAAGACTACTCATCATCATCTTTACCTATTTAAGAGTATCACTCTTCTCGATTCCGTTCCATCCAGGCCAATATTTCACCAACTTTACAATTGTCAGTTTTCTATGACAGTTCGGTGTCAACTGCCGACTTGAAGAGCTTTTGTTTTAGCGCGCTTCATATTGTCAAAGAAATGTATATCGAATTGTCATATAAAACTGACAATTGTAAAGATAATAATAATGAAATAGGGGTCAGTACGTTCTTTCCAATGCGAGTTATTTGACCTCCTGATACGACACCACGTCTATCTTCTTTTTTATTTGATATAAATACGTACTTGATCCCCGGTCTTCCACTTTTTCTCTTTCCTTTTATATTTTTAGACAAGACTAACTTCATTCCGTTAGTTCCGGTGAACTGTTTCTCAAAGCCAATTAAACTAAAACTTAAAACTAAATGTAAAACAAAAAAGTCATCCGCCACAGGCTTCACCAAAACAATGTTAATATTTATACAAACAACAACACCGAATGTTTTTTTTTTAATCACCGCCATGAATCGTATCCGGTTCCCATAACGCTGGCCGCGTTTCCCCGCTGAATGGCTAAGGAAATCCTTTACACCAGATAGGATCCAGAACGCCCCCCACCCGCCTCACACCCCCTGTCCCTAAGCCTAAGCCCCACCTCTCCCACGAAATTCCGCGCCTCCATACCCCAAGGTCCCCCCGTCTCCACTGCCACAGGGACAAATTCATACGTTGGCTGTAAAGCCGCATACTTAGTATGCTTAAGCCTGGCAGCGCTCTTCGCCGCAGAACCGGGTCGGCCCATCGTCTGATTCAAATGGGACACAGCAAAAGTGCCGACACACGTAGCGTCCCAGAACAGACAGCGCCCCTTCTGTCAAGGCACCAACGTTAACCCATCCGGCCTCTTGCCATCCGTACGACACAGCCCAGGCGGCTCCAAGACGTAAGATATATTCGCTGACACTAAAGCCCTACGAATAATATCATTAATAGCCCAGTGGCGCGAAAACCGACCTACACACCTCTGACAACTGAGCACATGATGGCCGTTCTCCTCCACCATGGTACCACCCACACAACGATGCGGCTCACAAACCTTGCACCCCAACCTCAAGGCCACCGCAATTCTCAGCGAATCATTGTCCAGCAAAGTGCCCAAGTGTGGAGAAGGAAGAGCTTGAAGCCAAGCCCCCGATTCAGGTCTGGAGCCCGCTCTAAGTCTCGCCAGATCACTCCGCGACGCACCACTCAGCAATCCCTCGCTAACATACCTACAATAGACGTCGTCCCAATTTCTTTGAATTGCGGGGTTTTCCGGGCGCTCGTTACTTGGACAGAGAGTCGACCAGCAATCAAGAGCCTCCGGAACAAACGGAACCCGAACATTGCCACCACTACTAGATAAAATTTGAGCGACAAGATCCTCAAGATTCTCAAAGTCATCTATCGACTATAAATTCCTCGATACTCCGCCATCACTACAGCACGCCCGAAATATCTTACTATCGATTTTAGAAGCGTGTCATCTGGTGAAAGAAAAATGGAGAAGACGGCGACTGGCAGCGACACGGTTTCTTAATTAAGTGTCCCATGGATTCAAGGCTTTATTCGTACACAATGATATTACGTATAAAAGAGGTAAATAATATGTCATCAGCTCGCTGAAAATTAAGCGTAGAAAAGGCAATTATAAAAGGGAGTTGTAGATTCTAGCCTCTTAGAACTCAGTCGCTCTCGAATAAGGTCCAAGCTTGCGCGCAAATGTCAACATGTTCGGAACTTGTTTTTCTTTTTAGGGTTCCGTACCTCAAAAGGAAAAAACGGAACCCTTATAGGATCACTTTGTTGTCCGTCCGTCTGTCTGTCTGTCTGTCTGTCTGTCTGTCTGTCAAGACCCTTTTTCTCTGGAACGCGTGGAGGTAGTATACTGAAATTAATATCGAATACTCAAGCCTGCGTTCCCTTAAAGCCGTGAAAAAATCAATCTTCTAAGTCAACGCAATCAAAAGATACAGTCATTAAAAAGGTGGTTTCCATACAAATCGCCGTACTAAGAAAACCTAAAGGGTACTTCCAGTTGTCCTAGAAACTTGAAATTTGGTATGAAGGTAGCTCTTATAGCACACCCACTCCGAAAAGTCTCAAAATCTTAATTTTTTTATGTCTGTCTGTAGATTTCGCTGACCAATATAAGTTGAACCCACAATTCGTACATTTTGCTTAGGAGAAGGGCACTGCTAACACTGGACTTATTAAAACACTGGAGAAAAGCGTTCAAATCTTTCTACGGAACCCTCGTGCGCGAGTCCGACTCGCACTTGGCCGGTTTTTTAGTAAATGTTAAATAACGATACTTACTTAATAATCTCTTGATCACATGGTGATAAATGAAGATCTTGTATCTAGCTTTGTTTACACAAAAA
Source organism: Clepsis dumicolana (assembly GCA_963691665.1). NCBI lineage: Eukaryota > Metazoa > Arthropoda > Insecta > Lepidoptera > Tortricidae > Clepsis > Clepsis dumicolana. The sequence continues at coordinate 8,525,167 of OY829524.1, read as the reverse complement.
AGGTAAGTTTCTATTAATCAAAACTAAAGATTGAGCCTGTTGCCTATTGAGCCTGTTTAGTGCAGTACAAAAGTGGCATTACTATTAAAGTCGTTTGACAACCCTTTCTGTGAAATATTTTAGTAAAAAACCTTTCAGCACGCTACCACCGCCATCATTCTATTAGTCTCGGGCATATCTCTAACAAAAATCGAAACCTTTAAACGAAAAAGCTCCCTTTATAGCATCGTAACGATATACTGTTTATTAAAATGTAACAAGGTTTTTAATTAACCCAGTAATATTAAGCGTTTTTTTGTTACACTTAACTAAAACTTTGCTCTTCCTTGAGCCGATTGGGGTTCTCTTCTATTGGCTCAAATCCATGAATTACTATTAGGTATTCCATTGGTGACTTGAAGTCACTTACCACTGACCAACGGACGGACGTAAAAAAAGAACATAAAAGTACCTTATGTCCAAAAATTGATCTCAAAAAATGCGCTTAGTTGATTGCATCAAAATAATAAAATAGAATAAAAGCAATACGCACATACAATCAACATTCTAAAGGCGTTTATAGAGAAGCGTTTTTTTTTACTTGAATTATTATTTACGCAGCCGTGCCCGTGGTGGAATTATTTAAGAGTTAAATTTAAAGTGAAAATGTTTTACGGGTGCGCCAGACGGGATTTGAACCTGCATATCGCTCAAAGTACCGAGCTAATCCAATTCGACCTCAGTGCCATCGATTGCTTGCATATCTACGCCACTGGTGGATTTTCTATGAATTTACTTAAAAAAAAACCGACTAGTGGTAGTCGGACTCGCGCACGAGATTTCCCTGCTTTTCCCCAGTGTTTTGAGTTGTCCAGTGTTAGCAGAGCCCTGCTCCTAAGCAAGATATACGCAGTGTGGGATCATTTTATATTGGTCAGTGACATATACAAACAGACATAAAAAATTTGAAATATTCAGATTTTTCTGAGTGATTGTGCTGTATAAGCTACCTTCATACCAAATATCAAGTTTCTAGCGCAACTGGAAGTATCCTTTAGGTTTTCACAGTACGGTAATTTGTATGCAAACAACCGTCTTTTGGTTAGAAGTTCGATTTTTTCGCAGCTTCAAGGGACTGCAGGCTTGAGTATTTGGTATGAATTTCAGCACGCTACCTAAACGCTTTCCAGAGAAAAAGGGTCTCGACAGACAGTCAGACGGACAACAAAGTGATCCTGTAAGGGTTCTGTTTTTCCTTTTTGAGGTGCGGAACCCTTAAAAGAAGACACTTTCTGGCTCCAAACTAGAAGCGTTACTTTGTTTTTATGCCGCACAACTTATTCGAATAGCGGCGTAAATCGAAAGCATCAAATGCATACTAAAAGAGCTCAATACAAAACCAGTGGATTACAGAACACAGTTCAGACCATTTGGCGAGTCGTATAAACTGGTACAAAGTAAACCAATGCGCAGAACAAAATGCTTTTCATGATGCGACTTTTCAGCATTTGTCAAACTGTACTGGCCGAGGACGAGTTTTTTCCAAGAATCGAGTAAGTAGTAGCGTTATCGTATCGCCATAACATCCAAGACTCGAGAAAATTCATCATACGAAATATCTGCCCACAACGGGGATGGACCTCAGTAGCCCGGGACCTCAAGGTTCCATAGACTAGCGCCACCTATTTTAGTTTCCTTCTTTTAATTCAATAACCTAACCAACTTAGAAAAGTTGAAAAAACCACGACATTGTCATTTCAAAGTTCTTCAAAAACAGGTGAACCGATTTTAATGAAATTAGCTAAGAACCATCTCGATTAAAATACCTTTCGACTGAAAAAAACCGCATCGAAATCGGTCCACCCGTTTGGGAGTTATGATGCCACAGACAGATACACAGATACATAGACACACAGATACACATGTCAAACTTATAACACCCCTCTTTTTTGTGGGGGGTTAAAAATGGCGCTATTGTGTCAAGCTGAGGTCTAAGTGTCAAACGAAATGAATATTAAAGAGATCTCTTTATAGTGAAACTAGCTACCCCAGGTTAATTATTTTAAGGGATCGCAACAATATACAATACAAATTACTCTTTATTGAAAACCACAAAACAGTACAAGGAGATTACAACAAAAGAGGTACGGTAGACAATAGATGGTCTTATCGTTTAAAAGCAGCATTAGAGATTTTGGCAGTCCTCTTGGATTTATCGCGTTTGATAGCAACCAAGCGCGTCTGCTATACAATCGCAGTTCAAAATCGCCACGCGCAAAGCCAGCGAATCCATTACACACGCGATCGACCTCCTTTGTGCCGACTTTATGGTCCCAATCAATTGTCCCTTTCACCGGCTAGGGCGTGAAGGTTTTTTATAGGACACTTTATGGCACTTTTTGTGGTGTTGTAAGGACGATCGCGTTACAATTGCCCGGTGAAAGGTGGAAACTTACTATTACTTCATTTTTGATTCGATTGGGATAAGGTTCGACGTTAAAGAGCAGGAAAATGTTTTTTTTAAGGAAAATGGAAGGCGAAAGGCGAACGAGCAACTGAACTCCATTGTCTAAAGATAGAAAAAATTGGTTAAGATGAAAATGCCTCTTGTGACAGTAATACTGTGAAGTGAGCGGCATGATTTAGCGATTTGAAACGGAACTTAAATTTTGATTACGCATCAACAAAATAGCGTATGTTCACACAAAGGGACATTAAGTATTAGCAGCTTGTAACTTAAGTTTACACTACATTTTTATGCCACTTGTATGTCACGTTCCTACAAACTCACACCAAAACAAAACTCTTATACAAATGACAATACTTAGCACGCACACAGTCAGCAGACCCTGTGCAGAATGTACAGAGTAACGTAAAATTTTTGGCATAAGGGAAATCGCGCGTTAACATCTCCATTTTGCTTACGCACTGTGACTTTAAATATAGGTACCTAAATAAAATAGGTAATAAATAGAAATGTAAACGACAGTCATTTGAATTGACGTCTTAAGATAAGCCGTCGCTTTGAAATGCTCAAGTCTTTATCCATATCGGCTTATGGATTAAAGACTTTGGGCTTATAAGTTTTGAATTTGATATTTCGAGTTTCCTTTGCCGATGCTGGCTTTCGAACAATGGATTAGCGATCTGAGATCTAAATACGAATTAAATTTAATCGCATTTTGATGCTGTATTTAAATAACACTTATAAAGAGAATTTCTTGGCTATACCTATACTACAGGCAACGCCTGGTTGACAATCCTTCTGCTAAATACATACCTACCGACATTAGTAAATCAAGTTACTTACTTAACTTCTCCATCAACCTCCAAATAAGACCGGACAAATAAGCCCCCAGATAAGAGACAATACGCTATAACTATTAACATAGGTACAATTCTGACATTAATTTTCGCAAGCTCGCAAACCCACTTAGATGGCTTGTGATTTCAGCTTTGCGAAGTCTGGCCGAGGGCTGCTATTGCAATGGCAGAGGTGTGATAAGTAAATTTACCGACGATAGAGCTCGTGATTAAGGCAAAGCAGATATAAGAAGACATGTACCGTATAATAAATTTAAGGCCTCCAATCTGTTTTCATATCGGCATATAACTTGGTCTAATTAATTTAATATATTTGGCGTTGTTACTCGTACTCAAAACCCGGGGCTACAGAATATGTAACATGGGCCCAGTGTAATAACGTAACCTGTTCACTCTAATTAATTAAATAAATGAGGAAGTCGAGTGTTATCAGTTTTATGCTGCGAATTATTAAATGAGGAACCTGTGGTGTCGGTTCGTTAAAAAATGTGTTAAGAGTGTGTGTTAATAAAACCGCCTTCAAAAAAAAAACCTTAGAAAAAAAACGTAAAATAATCCTCTAAAATAATGACAAATAAATAAAATAAAATGCGTTTATTTCGGACAACAGAAACTAAAGCCTAAAGTTTTATGGCCTAGCACTAAGCAGCAGAAATATGAAGTCGGTGCGGTGCGAGCGGAATATTCTTTGAATGAAGCACCGACTTCTTATATCTGCTGCTTAGTGCTAGGCCATAAAACTTTAGGCTTTAGTTTCTGTTGTCCGAAATAAACGCATTTTATTTTATTTTATTTATTTATCATTATTTTAGATATGATAAAAAACAGTCAAATTCGTGACAGGTTTATTACCATGCCATGAAACCATCTTAGTAAGTACTTATAATATGTGTGTAGATAAAATAGTGTATGCAACTCTAAGGATTATTTTACGTTTTTCTTCTAAGCTTTTTTTTTTTAAGTCGGTTTTACTTTTTTGTTAAAGGATTTTTATTTCACAATTTTGACAAAACACAAGCAGTGGCGGAGCGTAGTGGGGTCTGTAGTAAATAATAATAATATGTTATAAATATGTGAACCATTTCATATTTTGGTCACACCTACGAAATACCTAATAAGGGAACCTTCTTTTTTCCGCCTCGGGCGGATACCATATACCATAGAAACAGGGTCTTGACAGACAGATAGACGAACAAAAAAGTGATCCTATACGGGTTCCGTTTTTCTTTTTGAGGTACGAAACCCTGAAATCACAAAAAGATATTTCATTGAGATCATAATAAGAACCTTCTTTCACCAAGTCAACGCTGTCAGGAAAAGCGTTAAAACTTGACAAATAGTCCTTATTAGGGATCCGTAGACAGTGATAAAGTGACTATTATCAATTCAGATGGCGGCGGGAACCCATAAAATGGGGTTCGGTACAATAACTATAAATAACCAATGTGCCTTTATTAAGCCTCTCGAAGCATGCGTATTTAGCAATTTCCTTATTTACGTAGGAAAATTTAAGTGGTTGTTAAGAGCGGATACCGTAGACTGTGACAGTATTAACTAGCTTTTAAAGGCCAAAATGAGCTCATAAATGAAAACAATTTATAAAATGGTTAAGACATATTAACTTGGCAACTGAAGGAAATACACACTGAATTAACTCACTTGCTTTGAAAATGAGACACTAATTTCATGTAATTACGGGCACAAGAGGCATTACATCTTAGCTCTCTGGGTTGGCAACGCATCTGCAAACCCTCCGGGGTTGCGGGTGTCTATGGGCAGTGGTGATCACTTACCATCAGGTGACCCACTTGCTCGTTTGCCTTCCTCGTTGTATAAAAAACATGTAATTGTAACTATGTATAAAGTCGATTTTTTTAATCTTAAGTAGGTAGGTACTAAGACTGAATACGACATACTCATTGGTTCATTCAGAATGAAGCGGCATTCACGACGAGGAAAATATTACACAAAGAAAATCTCAGACATCTTTCTTATTACTTATAAGTGTAATCATCATCATCACCAACAGCCTTTTTTTACGTCCCACTGCTGGGCACAGGCCTCCTCTCAGAATGAGAGGGCTTGGGCTACAGTTCCCACGCGGGCCCAGTGTGGATTGGGAACTTCACACAGATAATTGAATTGCTTCGCAGGTGTGTGCAGGTTTCCTCACGATGTTTTCCTTCACGGAAGAGCCCATGATAAGTTACAAATGTGATTTCGCACATAAATTCCGAAAAACTCAGAGGTGCGAGCCGGGGTTTGAACCCACGACACTTTGCTTGAGAGGCCATAGGTCAAACCACTAGACTATCACGGCTATACCATTTATAAGTGTAATATTTAAACATAATCATTTCGGAAAAGTTTTACTTTTATGCCATAGAAACACCCCACATCGTTCGGTTCAATCTTGTCTATATTAAATTAGATAGCTAAAGTTCTGTTCTGTATTTTATTCGTCTTGTTCACACTCACCGTTAACGCAGTACTTAACACGGTCTCCCAACTCGGCGCAAAAAATATTTGTATTGGTTACAATTGGACACTATTCAGCTCAAGATCAAAATCATAAATTTTATAAACTCCACTTATATATTTAAAAATACGAACCGATGTTATGTTTAATTTCATCGTGATCCTAACCACATGTTTGTATTGAGCTCATAACATTTGCTCCTAAAAATGAATGTAAACAAACAATGTTACTAAATAAATCAAGCTTGGGGCGATTTCGTTCACCGCTTCGATAATTTTGCGTACGTTTTATGGGACTAAAAAACGGTCAATTGCGAGTCGGACTAGCACACGAAGGGTTCCGTACCTACAACAAAATTCAAAATTCTCAATTTTATTCAGCAAATAGGCAGTTGAATGCTCCCTTACACGTGTTTTTTTTTAGTCTACCAGCGCTTTCGGAAAGACCATGATTGCCAAGAAGAACGCGAAGCAAGAAACTTGGCACAAAGTATTTTTTTTTTCTAAAAACAAGTTAGTTCTTATAGTACGTAACTACAGATGAATTACACAATAAAACCTCACTGTGTCATTAGGAAAAAAAGAGGAAGAACAAGGGCCATTAAAAGGCCGCAAAAGTTTTTTTTTTATTATTAATAATTATAGCGGCTATAACCGCACGCTTTCTGACACCCTATGTAAACATTTTCAGTGTCTCAAGACCGCCCGTACTAAACCGTGAAATATGGATTTCAATGCTAAACGCAGATTTTTAGGGTTCCATAACCAAACTGGGTGGCAACGGATTCCTTTGATTATGGAACCCTAAAAATCTGCGATTAGCATGAAACGCATAATTCACGTTTTAGTACGTGCGGTCTTTGGTATCCGGTGATGGATGTTCGAAATTTACGGGCGAAAAATTTTTTTTTTTATATAGAAAAAGCAATGTGAACGAGCAAGTGGTCACCATGGCAAGTGATTATCGCTGCCAATAGACATACCTACTCGTAATATCTACAATTACACCAGAGTGATTATTGCAGATGCATTGCCAACCTAGCAGGCTACAATAATACCGATACCGATACGCTATTTATTGTATTTTTTATTGGAGCAGCTGGTAAGTATTCATACTTGTGACAAAGTTTTTTTTTGTTCATTTCGCTATGATTGTTTTGATTTTGAATAAAATCCAACTAAAACTTTTTTTCAAATTTTTGTTCAATCTATCCTGGGCCCATAACCATTGTTGGAGATATGGGCAGAGTAGGCGCAGTTGAACTAGCGATAGATTGCACAACAACAATAATAACACACAAGTATATAAGAGTTTTTTATAATCCACGGAATATTCATTACAAGCGTCAATCAGTAAGTAATTGAAGTGCACAGTCAATAGAGGAATAAGTCAATACAAAAATATAGGTAATATTAACAGCCAGCAAAAACTCTGCGTTTGATACATGATAAAAACCTCAACAAAACTAACTAAACCTACTTAAAACTAAAGAATCTACAATTTAGAACAATAATTATTGTTGAAACTTTTTTTTTCTGAACTTTCCCTAAACAGGGACTTTGGTTTTTTTATACGAGAAAAACACTGTTTTTTTGTATTTTTATTAGCTGGGTAAGTGTTTTATACTAGTGGTGGTATATTAGTGGTAGTATTGCTGGTATACCCGTGGCAAAATATTTTTTTTATCTGAACTTTTCCTAAACAGGGACTCTAGTCCAACACGTAACAACAAAGTTAACAAAACCCATAATTAACAAAACCCATAATTAAAATTGGCTCTTGCCCTCTTTGCGAGTCTAATTTCATTCGACAGCTTCAAGCAAAGAGGCTTTGTTTTCCAGTTGGCATGACTGATGTCTTTTTAATTGCTACAACGTTTAGATTCTCGCGTATAGGTATCGTAATTCAAAATTGCTCGGATATAACTGTTACCGGACTGCAATACGGTAACGCAGTGTTTCCAGGGCGTTTTGTCGTATTTAAGTTCAAAGTTTGCGGGTTTTGGGACCTTGTGCGAGGTCCGTCCGGAACTTTCATGGAATAAGGATTTAAGTGATATGACATACGTTTTTCCACGAAAAGTGAGATTTTAACTGTAATTTTTATTTGTCTCCGATTTATACAGAGTGCGTTTTAACGAACCGCCAAGAATTCAGCCAGATGTTCAGTAAGTTTAAGTTGAACACCCCTGTGAAGTTTAAAAAAAATCTCTCATAAATATACATGTTTGTCAACCAGCAGAAGCAATTAATGTATTGGAGAACTCTTCTTGGCGGTAAACGCATCTGTATAAATGCACTTTACCTAAGTACTTACCAGACTAACTTTGGGCCCCAGCCAAACTTTAAGAATCACTATAATTTCCAGCCAATTACTCCAGGTAGCCCGACCAGCACGTCGGAAAGTAATTCACATTAATATTTACTTAAAGTGCCGCAATTCCTATAAACTTAGTGTTTCTCCCAAAGGGCTTATTCTGGGACCGTGCGCTGAAATAAAAGAAAGTTGTCTATTCCCTAAATTCCCTTAAGTGCTGTGAAGACCTACCCTTCCGTCCACTCTTGATTAAGGCGTTGGCTATTCATGATCGTTTCAATATCTATACCTATAAAACAGTACCGTGACTGACTGACTGACTAACTGACTAACAGAGAACGCATAGCCTAAACCACTGGACCTAGAGACTTGAAACTTGGCAAACATATACCTTGAGTATCCTAGGTGCATTAAGAAGGGATTTTTCGAAATTCCCACGGGATAGGGAACTAGCCCATTTTGAAATATTCCACGGGGGCAAAGCCGCGGCATAAGCTAGTTTGAAATCAATTAATATTCAACTCAACCCATAATTAAAGATTACTTATGTCTTCTTATGATTATACAAAATCGGCCCTTAATGTCGTTTCCGAAGTGGAGTAAGAACGAATATTGTAACTGCGATTGAACGAAAAGAAATAGTAATATTATGGTTCTTTTTGATTAAGTAGACTAAAATCAACTCAATACTTTTGTCTACACACATACCATAAGTCCCCTATAATGCGTTCAGAAACCGTAGAAAATGACCACCGTTTCAGCATGTCGGCGACTGCTCGCCGCCAGCCCCCGCCAGCCGCCGGAAGCAGTAAAGTAATAGTCATTACGACATCGAATTCGATGTCGTAATGACTTTTCAATATCGAGTTCGGTGTCGTTAAGAGTTTCAAATTTGAAAACTAACGTAATTTACAATCATAGTGAAATAAAACGGATCACTCACGTATGTAAGTCGAGTTCAGTCCGACATGTATAAATAATAATGTGATAATTTACAATAAAAAAAAACAGTCTACGAAACGTCAGCTCGGTATGTTTGTCTATGATCAAAAAAAAAAGAGTCAAATTCGTGACAGGTATGGGTATGATATGCCTTTTTACTGAGTATGCTATTAAAAAGAAATGCAAATTATTTTGTAACACCGCGAACAACACAGTCGCGCTGGTGATTGTCAATATTATTATTTTCAATCCTGCTAATTAAAATTTTCTGTCCTCCGGGCCACTTCAAATTAGCGAGTAGGTAAACACAGCAGCATTAAAATCAAGCACCGTGAAACCTTTTCATCACAATTTCCAAGGAAGCCAAAAACACTTTCAAGACAAACGGTCCCACAGCAACTTAGAGTTAATTGATTAAACATTCCCTTCCGCACCTCATTATTGCAATTTGTTGAGTCCCATTAAAACCCTAATAACACATTTAATATAAGCCAATATACGTCGCACAAATTCAATAAGCTACACAAGCAATAAACTTGTGGCCTCATATTTCAGTATTTAAGTGCATATACGTTGAATTTACGATATAATACGGCGTTTAGGAGTTATTAAACGTTCAGTCGAAATGCAAATACGTTTATGTATACCAAATGAGGCGTAAACGCCTTGCTTTTACGGGTGGGAAAAATGGCTCTGTATTGACGGCTTTATACGCTTATAAGGCTGTTAAACGGGATTGAGTTAATGATCTTGGTACAGTCGAGGAATTTGAATTGGACCTTTTCACAACAAAAGTGGTAATGATATTATAATACCAATGTCTGCCAAGAAAGTTATTATGAAGCCTATTGTGAAAAAGTGCCACAGACGCAACACTTTGCAGTTTCGCAGATTAGATGGAACTGTGTTAGTACAAACAGACAAAGTGCATGACTCTAGCTCGGACACCTGCTCTGGTTGCTTTTGTTTTTTCAAACGTATTGCTTTATTTTCTTGTATGTGTCGAATGTATGTGTATGTCTTTCTCCCTTTCTCTCAATGGTGAGTATTAAGCTGTACAATTTGGATGAAGGTCGGGATGAACGCATTGCTGGCTGAGTAGTGAATTGGAAGCACGAGTGGCAATAAGTGGTTCATTAATACGAGGCCGCCTAAATTAGTTCATGCCGAGATAGAAGAACAACTCTATACGGTAACTTGTATAAAATTAATTTCATATAAAAAAAATATGATTGACTTGTTATTAGTAGACCGATGTTTAGACCGAAAGCAAATACTTTTAAGGTATTTCTATGAGTAAAGATGCTGAAAGCACGAGACCGGTCTGAGTGGAGAGCCTTGGGGAGGCCTGTCCAGCAGTGGACATCTTCCGGGTGACATGATGATGATGATGATGATGATGTGTATTTAGTCACAACCATCTCGAACTCAACATTTTCGACAGGGGCGATGTCCTCTGCAATATCAGCACTACCTATTGCTATGGTAATACTTCTCCTTATATAAAAAAGCCGGCCAAGTGCGAGTCGGACTCGCGCACCAGGGTTCCGTAGAAAGATTTTAACCCTTTTCCCCAGTGTTTTAAGAAGTCCAGTGTTAGCAGAGCCCTGCTCTTAAGCAAAATGTACGCAGTGTGGGGTCAACTTATATTGGTCTGCGAAATCTACAGACAGACATAAAAATTTAAGATTTTGAGACTTTTCAAAGTGGTTGTGCTATAAGAGCTACCTTTGTACCAAATTTCAAGTTTGTAAGACATCTGGAAGTACCCTTTAGGTTTTTGAAAATCGGCAATTTGTATGGAAGTAGATTTTTTAATGACTGTATCTTTTGATTGCGATGACTTAGAAGGTTGATTTTTTCACGGCTTCAAGGGACCTCAGGCTTGAGTATTCGATATTAATTTCAGCATGCTACCTCGACCGTTCTAGAGAAAAAGGGTCTTGACAGACAGACAGACAGACAGACGGACAACAAAGTGATCCTATTAGAGTTCCGTTTTTTCCTTTTGAGGTACGGAAACCTAAAAACTACAAATAAAATGGAAAGGAGTTAGGTAATACGAGGGCTGTTTGATAAGTACCCGTTTATGGAAAAAAAAACATATTTTTTTTGTATATATGCATTTATTTTTCTACGTAGTCACCTTTTAACTCTATACATTTGTTCCACCTATACTCAAGCTTCAATAAACCATCCAAAAAGTATGATTTTGGAAAGTCATTAAAATAGGCCTCTGTGGCGGCAATGACTTCGTCATTTGATCCAAATCGCTTGCCACCGAGCCATTTTTTTAGGTTGGGAAACAAAAAGAAATCGCATGGGGCCAAATCTGGAGAATACGGGGGGTGAGACAATAGTTCGTAGCGTAACTGTGCTAATTTAGCCGTCACAACTCTGGACGAATGAGCCGGGGCGTTGTCGTGATGAAACAGTACTTTTTTCTTTTTTAAATGGGGTCGTTTGTCCTTCAACACAGCGTCAAATTCATCCAATAAATTGGCATAGTACTGCCCTGTTATTGTTTTTCCCTTTTCTAAATAGTCAATATGTATAATACCCTGCCAATCCCAAAAAACGGTCGCCATGACCTTTCCAGCTGATGGGACGGTTTTTGCTTTCTTTGGAGCAGGTTCACCCGGTAAAATCCACTGCTTCGACTGCTCTTTCATTTCTGGGGTGTAGTGGTGGACCCACGTTTCGTCCACGGTCACGAAACGACGCAGAAACTCCTTAGAAACTCCTTCGAGTTACGTTTGAACACGGCCAAACACTGCTCCGAAGTAGTCAGTCGGTTCCGTTTTTGCTCCTCCGTGAGTAAACGCGGCACCCACCTCGCCGATACTTTCTTCATACCCAATTTTTCTTCTAATACGTGTTGTACCCTCTCGATTGAAACGTTTTCTCGAAGTTTAATTCGGCGGTCGGCTAAAACGATATTTTCAATTTTCTTAACCATATCGTCTGTAGTCACCTCAACTGGCCGACCTGGGCGATCCTCATCAAAGACGGTTGTTCTCCCCCGCTTAAACTCGTTATACCAATATCTGACGGTTGTCATAGAAGGAGCACATTCATGGTAAACCGCTTGCATTCTTACTTTTATTTCATCACATGTTTTCCTTCCAAAAATAAGAATCTAATTACAGACCGATACTGTTCTTTCTCCATTTTAACAATTTTAAGTTCACGTCTTCACTGAATCGTTGTCAAATGAGAAAAAAAACAAAAGAATGCCATTTTTTTTTAATTTTCCTGCCTCTGAAAAACGGCTTAAAAAGGTGGTATACTTATTTGCGGCCAGTGATATTAATATATTTAGAAAACGGGTACTTATCAAACAGCCCTCGTATAGTCATACCTTTAAACCAGTATTAATCTCTTCATCTATTAAAATATTAATGAATAAATAAATCAATTTTGAACCGATTACAAGCCCTCTCGTGCCAGCTTCATGCTTCATTAATGAAATCCTTGTAAATAAGGTCTTCAGACCAATTTTGCTCAATAACGCTAAATTTATTTCAACAAAGTTCGTAAAATTGTTTCTCTGCGGCAATATTTGCAAGTTGGCTCGTTAAGTTTATATTTTTCAAAGGATGAACATTATTGAGCAACTTGTTTTCCTGATAGCTACTATTTGAGTTGATTTATCGCCACAAACTTTTAGTTCCTTAATTTTGTTAGTGAAGTTTATACTTTGAAAAAAAAAAACAAAAATTCGTTCTCCCATACATTCATTGCCTGTGCTGATTGACAATTTATAAGGGGGAATGTTTTTTTCTATTTAAAAAAAATATTCACAGGGGTACTCAACCCCTGGTTTAAGTCTTGACAGTTCATTAAAACGAACCTGTATAATTATTTTAAGGTATTCATCATTCTACGTTTTTTTAATTCTTATAAATTAGGTAGTTGTTTCCCACGACCTCATTTGCGGAGAATTGGGTTATTTATTGCTCGCCCGCGGGAATTCAATCGTCTGATTTATGGGATTGTAACCTATACTTATAATTAAATCTAGTGTAGTGTTATAAAGCTACATTACCTCCATTCCAAATTTAATTCAACGCGCATGAAGAAGCAACAACACATAGAAACTTTCGCATTTATAATATTAGTAGGATATCCACATTTAATATATTTGGAGGTGGATACTTATCCATTCACTTCCTTTCAAAAACTCGTACTAACCTACATTGACAGGACTGCTCAGCTGCTGATCGTAACCGCTGCCCATATGATAGACATCTGCCACACCAAAGAGCGAAGACTAAATGCCTTTCCTGCCCGTAATTTTACCGGCTGTCTCTGCAAGTAATTATCATAATAAGATGGTGGTAGCTAATCTGGTCTTTTTAAAGACACATCACTACTAAATGTTGGTATATTTTTTTACATTTTGGTTGTTTTTATAACAAAACATAACAAGCCAGAACTAACATGCCTCATGCTGATGCTGCTAAGAATCATTTACATACCTACTGTTGCTTTTCCAAAGAAAAAATGTCATGAAGTAAATGCTAATACACTAACAGCCTTATCAATATCACATTAGCGATTTGCGAGTGAGTGTGTACTAATATCACTCGCGGCGAACACGTTGCGTGATCGTCTCAATAGAAAACTCGCTCGCAAATCGCTAGTATGATTTGAAAATTGCGGAAAGTCAATAAAACAGCGTTATTATGAAAGAAACTATTTATTTCCATAGTAATCCACTAAAAGTGCATTCGCTTCGACGGCAAGAGCTTATATACTAACGACAGCGTGATATAACAGCTCACAATCAGTGAATAGACAGGCTCAATACATATCTTTAATTATAATAAGATTTGTGACTATCACATACATTTAATAATTAAATAGAAGGCCGTGGTCTTAGGCAATAATCAAAAGACAACACTAAGTTTTATATTAATATCTGACTCTTATGACCCTTTCCTCGCAAGTTGGTTTTCATGCAATGCGTACTTGATAATAAGGTTGGTTTTAAGAGGCAAGTATTAACACTGATTTTAAATACATGATTTCGTTAGTCGAGGTTAATTTGCTAAGCCGTTGGTAACAGCAAACTTCTCGTCGATAAGTAATTCAAGTTAGTTCAATTTAGAGAGGCATTTTAGAGTAGTCTAAAAACATTTTCATGTTCTTAAAATGGCTTAAGTGCGTTTAATCTCTCAAAGAACCTTTTAAATTAAATTAGGACAGAATTACTGCCTAATTTTATTTGCTAATATTACTCAGGACAGTCAAAATTTGAATTCTAGGCTTACCTTACATACTTAGAGTTAACTTCGAAGTAACATTTATATCATAGATCGTACATTATGTACATTTTATCATTACGTCTAATACAATTTTATTTACGTTAGCAGAATAAACTAACAGACTGATAAGCTTTGATGGTAAAATAGAAATACCCTATTTTTTATTGTGCTTTTTGGAGTGAAATCGCTACAAAACTTAGTTGCTTACTGGGTGTCCTACCTCAAAAAACAATTTATAAACCTATCATGACACTAAGAAGATAGTTCAGTAGGTAATTCGTAGTTAAATATTTGTGTTCTTCAGCCCTTTTGGCCACGGAAATGTATTGTGGGTGCCGCAAGTGCACCTGCCAAGTTTTTCAGGGCCGATTATTCCTTACAACGATGGTCTATCCGAAAGCGCTGTTTAAAAAGACATTTATGCAGCCCCTTGCGGTTTATTTGCAAAACTAGCCTATACCCCGCGGCTTTGCCCTCGTGAAATATTTCAAAATGGACTAGCTCCCTATCCTGTGGGAATTTCGGAAAATCCCTTCTTAGTGCACCTCTAGGATACTCAAGGTATTGTTTGCCAAATTTCAAGTCTCTAAGTCCAGTGATTTAGGTTGTGCGTTGTCTGTCAGTCAGGTCACGGTACTGTTTTATAGGTATAGATAAACTGTTGAATTTTGAATTTCGACCATTTTAGCGTGTTCGGAACGTCTAGCACGCGCACCGTTTTCTCGCTTGTCGCTCCGTGCATCCCTTTCGTAATGAATAAATTGGTGGTGTTATGCGTATCAAAAATTCACGTGCCCAGTTCCATAATATATAATTTCGGGGTCCTTAGGGCAAGTATTTCAAAATAGGTCTGTTCTTTTGACAGTATGTTTAATAACGATTTTGTTTTGTTTTTGAAGTACACCTGTATAGTTCTAATAAAATTATTAATAAACCATTTGCTTCATTTTAACTGAAAACGACTTGGTATTACCATACAGAATAGTGATAGGAGTAGATTCTATGAATATCTCAGTAATATTTTTTTCTGTTTTCATTGTTTTTCGGCTAGTTTCGTTACTCATTTAGCCAAGTAGGTATATATTATACATTTTTATTGTCTATTAAAAAAGTGAATAGTAAGTTTTTACTGCTTAGTGACTATTTTTATGACTAGGAAGCCGGTCCTAGATTTTGATTTTTTAAAAGAAAAACAGTAACAGCAAAGAAGCTACTTATAATGTTTGTTGTTGTTTAAAAAAAATGCTTAAGCTATACTAACACTACATCGAATATTATATAAAAATCTTCATAAGTGAGATTTTTAACTATTAATAATGACTAGATGACTCCTAACCTAGGCGATATGTGCTGTAATGCTTTAAACATAGCTTTGAATCTTATCATAATAACAATAAGCATGATTATGCTAAATCACAACACAGCAAAACTTTAATAGTGTTTTTTTGGAATGTAACGTCCAAATTCATTATTTATGCTACGACCAAGAAACTTTTGATCAGTTTTTTCGCCATCTATCTTATCAAATTAGGTTTTTATTCCTGTAATGATAGTGCTAAGTGATGATAATGCAAAACAAATAATAATGCTGCTTTCGACTGACAATTATTTTCCTGGTAAAGACAACAATTTATATAACACCGTACCTAATTAGGAGTATTGATAACAATTTAGTTATGTAAAAATTAAAGACTGTTTGAGTAAAAAGTAACTTACCGTTGAGTAAGAAGTGAGTGTCAATGTGAGTATTTGACACTCCTCGGGATTAGCTTAGCGTATTTGTATTAACCCAGGTTAGTGTTAACCCAGGTTGGTCAACGAGAAGGCTCGATTAGGTACTTTTCTAACTTTGATTGAGTTCCCAGAGTAACTTTCTTCATTTAAAGTTAATGCATTTAACATCACAGAATTCTAAGAACTGGCCATTTGTAACAAACAAAAGAATCGTAATGAAAAAAAAAAAAAGCTTTCATAAAATGTTCTATTATTATTATCTACGTGTGAACAAGGTCCAAGGTTTGCCGGAAGCATATTTAACTACTTTAGAACATACGCTTTTTCATACATACCTATAGATATCTTAATGAATAACTATTACGTAGCGCTTAATTAATTTCATGTTGGTGCCAACAAAAATACACAAAAAAACATGTATTTAAATCACTTTGTTAAGTAATAAAGGAATGTGTTGAAACTGCTGCACTCTGAGTGTAACACTTGTTTATTTACGACTTTTTTACGCAAATTCGAAAGAGGAAAATGTCACTTGAACTTTTCAGAGCGCAGCAGTAAACGAATAACAAAATAATACAACTTATTCTAGAAATTTTATAATCTCAATCGTTGTCGTAATTTAAGTAACTAATTTAACGTAATGTCTGAATAAACACAATATTATGTAGATAATGAGATCATAAGCTACGTAATATTGCGTAGTCGACATTCAATAGGTTAAAGTAATGACAATTTACAAAAGTCAAATAATAATTATTATTATAATACAGCAACAAATGTTTCTGCAAATACTTTTAATGTACCCTTATTAATTATAGCCTCTAAGAAATATGTAGAATTTACCCCAGTGTTTAAGGAAACCGAAGACCGAATGTATACAAATTTGGACAGGCCATTACAGAAAGGTTTAAAAATAAGGGTCAAAGGGTTTCTGTGATAAAAGGGACGATTAGCCAAGTGTCAGTATTTATTTACTGAAAAGGCGCACACTAAGTGAGTAACGGATAGAAAGGACTTTCGTCTATTTTTTGGCTATTTTACAAGCTTTTAATTAACTTGCAATGTTCGGATCAAAACTTGCAAGTTAAAATAAATTTGACCCACTTCACGATGTTCCATTTAGCTGAAATTTCGCACGCTAACGTAAATCCGGTAACAATACAATAATCTAGTAGTGGAATTCTGGTGGTGCGTCCAGGATCGTCTCCAGAGGAGGGAACTCTTCACTGGTTAATGGTATCGACTTGAAATTTGGTATGGATATGTAGTTGGATATACAGTTGGAAACATAAACAACAAAAAGTAATCGGCAAAGAGCTTGTTTTAAAAATTTTTTTTTTTTATGATTAGGTTTTTAGCTACTTTCAGCGATTTTATTCAAAGACTTATATTAGTTTAAATGCCAAGACAGGTGTAAGTTCGTCATAAGGGATTATTGTGTATCTTACATGAATGAATACGTAAGAAAAGCTACACGATGATTCTGATACTTCGCTTAGGTTCATTTTACCACGGGTTTTGGGTTTTGCCGTGACTAGTCATAGAAGGTCTCTTTCTGAGTATACCGAGATGGCTGCTCTTTAAAGAAATAGCACGATGTGTTCGAAATTCTGAAGGGAGGTACCCTAATGTTAAATACACAATGACTCATTGGTACTAGTACAACCTCATTATCATTACTTTACTCTCGAGTGCTTGGATATATTTTTAGAATATTAAAGTAAAATTATCTTGTCGGGGTAAATTCTAAACACATTGTTAGCCTACGTTTGACTAATACTACGATGCATTGCATTAAAACTATGTAAGTCGTATTATCCCAGGTTCAATTGTATGTACATTTATATACTAACGAGAATGTAAAGCTTCACACAGTTCACTATATTGAAATACATTATTATTTTTATACATTTTGGTACGTTTATAAAAAGATTTTACACTCGAATACACGAAGCCTACAAGCTAGGAATTATAATAAATAGGATAGGTACTAAACGGCATTTGTTTAGGTCTTAAAAAGCTTTTTTATACAAATTTAGTTTCGTAGAATAGAATTTCAATAGTGATAAGCAATCGGAACTATTTTAAAATAATACGGGAATGTGAGTTTAATTGTTAATCGAATTCATATCAGTTAATCATAGTTTTTTTATGGAATTTCTATTTTTAAGGTCTAAGTGGTCCATAGATGTCAATGTAAAAATTTACTAAATAAAAAAGTATGGGATTTTAAATAAACTGCATGTAAAAAGAAGTATAATATTGTGGAACTAAAGAATGTAATTAATTTACTTTTGTGTGTTCTAAGAACTAATATTATTACTAAAATGCACTGTAAAATATAAACCAGAACCAAAACAAGTTTCCATTGTATAAAAATTTTCTTCCTTATCTTTTCTATTCTGAAAAAATCATTTAAAAAAAACAGCAACGAAATCTCTGATGTCCCTAGTCATTCATCATTACGACAATCGTTACCAAAACTCGAGGCAAACATCAATACACGAAATAACAAGCAAAATCTCCAACAATTCGGACGAAAGGAAAGTACTAATATCGGACTTTGAAGATTTAAAGCGGAAAAGCTTGAGAAAATACCAACATTTACACTGTCCATGTTTACAGTCGAAGATATTCGAATAATTCGGATACTTTATCCGAAGTATCGTGCGTTTTCATGCAAATTTCTTTTGATGTAGATTCGTCAAATACTTGGCTTGAGAAAATTTTCTGAGAATCGGAAGTGCTAAGAAAGATTGGCTGATTAATTTATTCCCTTTCACAAGAAGTTCAAGTCTCTTAAAATCTCTTCATATATTTTATGTTTCCAAATACGAAAAGTAAAAAAGAAAATAAAAAAAAGAAGAAAAAGTGTAAATTAGTTGCCTTTGAAAGAGAAAAAAGTACAAAATTAACAATTTTTTAAAGAAAAAAATAGTACAAGAAATAAATGACACCAATGTTCTATTTTTAATGAGATATTTACAGTGTTAAGTTCAGACGGCTGCTAAGATAACTTAGGATCGACTTAAAGGCCCTATTTTCATATCAATATGACATTAAATTCAATAAGCCACCTATTAAGAAACAAGTTAGTCCTTTACAACCTAGTCAGGTTTACTTAGTGCAAAAATAAGTTACAGCAAAAAAACTTAGTTTAAGTCGCCCTTTATTATGCTAAACTCCACGTTACCTCAACTAAGTGGGTTCTTCAGTGTCACCGGATTTCGTCTGTCCTATGCCGAAATCTCTCAAGGCATCTTCTATGTGTTTGACCTGTCAAAGAAAATAAATGACTTCACTTGCGAACTTACAAAGAATAATTTAAACTTCCGACGCTCAAGGGAACGGCCCGAGGTTTTTAGGAATACGAATTTCGGGATGATTTAGTTTGGGACATTATATCCGGCGAACAATGGTCAAAAACTTAGACGATTTCAATGGTACCAATTTTGTTTGGGAAGTTTTCTATTGAATAATATTGCTTTGCGGTCCTTTCCATCGCCCCTCACAAAGTACAAGTGGTAGGTAGGCCATTTTCAAAGTGGTACCCCCACTTTTTTGTGTCTTTCTTTTTTTGTTAAATCTACCTTAGAATCATGAGCACTATCGATTTTAATAGGTGAAAAAAAAGTCCCATGATGTTCATTCATTTTTTTGTACGTCCATTCCACTTCTATTCCGTTAATCTCATATTTAAGTGCATTTAAAAAGGGTAACGTAATGGAACACAATATTTTGGGACACTTTTTTTCACGTACCTATTAAAATTAATAGCACTCGTGATTCTTCTAAGTAGATTAAGGTAATATAAAAAATTCAATATTCCAGAAAAAAAAAATGTGTACAACTTTCTTTATAATGGCCCAGGTAATACTTTTATTCTGAGTGAGGACCATGCGTACAAAATTGTATCCCAATCTTGTAGACGACTTCACAAGTCACCTATTTAAATACGCTTCAAATAGGTACATAAAAACTACAGACTTTTATATTTTATACTAATTTCGCTATTATATTTTTGTGACATTAGTTTTCGTGCCAGTTCTAGTAGTGATCCATAAGGTGACCCACTTGCTCGTTTTCCTTCCTCGTCGTATAAAAAAAAGTGATACAAACTGCCCACAAAAATCTTTCGCATGTGAGGCAGTTTACGTCAGACACGTGTGGCGCTCAAGTTACATAGTAGACGTCTAGTAAGGCCCTCACAGGACTTTCAAAATTGCACGCAAGTCGTAAAAAGCTATAACTTTAAACTACCTGTACTAGGTGACACAAGTCATAAGCCGTACCTGCGGTGCCTCCGGTTCGGTGCCAGGATGCGAGTACTTGTGTAGAAAATAACACGTGCCCGGGATGTCCTTGGGGAACGAGTTGGGAAGACAGGAACGGTCCCGGGGCTCCATCACGAATCCCGGGAATTTTATTAGCCACCTGCGAGAAAGTTTCGTTACGTCTCACGAAATTGATTCGTTCACATGGTATATTGTGGAACGCTTTGAAGTGAAACTAATAAAGGAGATAACGAGTCTAAGTATGTTGGAGTTAAATCGAACTTTTCCGAAGGCCCGGAGTCAATCGACGGTGAGCAATTTACTCGAGATTCTATTCCAGGATTTTTCTGGGCATTTATTTTTGTCTGTTGCTTGGGCATGAAGGATCGTGACTGATTAAAGTTGGTTTACACAGCTTCAAACAAAAGCAATATTTTACCTCGAATTTGCACTGGTAAGAAAAAAATATAAGTTGTATTATAATTACGAGGCCACGAAGCGAATGAATTGACAGTATAGTTGAATTACAAGCTTGCTTGACCTGTGCAAAAACTTTGTTCACTATATTCGACCGAGCGGTTCAACGTAATGCAACTTACAAAATCTTTCTTGCTAGTGTAAATTCAGACTCATTTCTCTCATTAATACTACTCTGACTTTGTAGTCCAGTAACCTCGTCGCCTGAAAGTACGGGGTAGTTTGCGTCAAATCCGGTAGTTCTGATTTTTTGCAGACTTGTTTATGATGTTGGCCCAATGAATAATCCAAGTAACCTCGAGCGCTGAACGCAACTTCGTCGAAAGTTGTTTTTTTCAGATTTTGGCGATTATAACCCTAAACCCTAATTAGAACTACCGGATTTGACGCAAACTCTGATGTATAAAGCTACTAGATTAATGACCTATAATATTTTCTTCGGTAATTTTTCAGCACTTGGTAAAATTTACAGGTGGATTATTTATATTCAGGGCGCGTCTATTTCTGTCTACTATTTCCAGAGTTCTTCGACTTCCTTCAAATTCACCTCTGATTCCGGTGAACTCTTCCATACAGGAGTTCGTAAGTAATTTAAAAAGTATCGGTACGTCTTCGTGCGTAATAACTTTTCCCAATCGCATTCCTATTACAGACTTAATACAATCAAACATGGATACACACATAATCAGAAACACCTTAGAGCATTGCAGTGCTGAATTATGCACCAATTAAACTAAAGAGCTTAGACACCTCTCCACTCTCAATGCTCAGAGGTCTGAGTGCTCTCGAAATTTGCGGTTGGATTCGCCTCTCATGCACCTCTAGTATTCCGTTTTCTCGTTATCAATCAGTGTGTCCCTTTTCTACTGGGTTAGTTAAATAAGGACACAATGACTGCTACGGCATAGTATTGAAGTGTAAGAGGCACTTAGGTATACGGGTCGCAAGTGAGATTTAAACTATTCGCAACGCTATTGAGACAATTTAACCTTTGAACAAATATTTGTACTTTCGTCGGCAGTAACTCGGACAGAATAGAAGTTCTATTGTTGCAACATCTTAAAAAGTTTAAAGTTTGTTGTTTGTTGAGTGTTGTTGATGTTTTAATCGACTTAAAATGTAGGTTCTTTGTATCACTCGTAGGTATTTTTGTACGTATGTATAACTAAAATTTCATTTCAAAATTAATTTCAATACTCATACACATGACGTAGCCACATTTTCCAAAGATTTTCAAGTAGCCTTATTATCAAAATGGAGCAGCCATATTAAAGCATCCGAATCGGAATAATTAAATCTCAGTATTTCAGTCGGCATGAGACTTGCCGATATTAATTATCCCGTTTAAATTAGTTTTGTTCCAAAGTAAATTAGAACACAATTGCGAAAATTTTACAAGATATTTTGTTTGGATGTTTTGGCGAATGTTATGTAGGTACTGGGGGAAAATTACTTTGGCGCATAAAATTGCTTATAATTAACGAACCCGGGTAGCTCAATTGTTTTGATATTGTTAATCAGAAGGTTATGGTTCCCCAGTGGTTACCCAGGTTCGCAGTTAAGAGTTGTTTGGAATTAGAATTCTAAAAATATTTTTTTAAATTACTTATACTTATCGTGAAGGACCCACATGCACTAAAGTGACAAAGTACTATAAGAGGGGGAAAATTTACGAAAAAAAATGAAGAAAATATATTCAATGAAATGGCCTATGGCGATACGAAGTAACATGGGTTGGTTAGTTGGCTATAAAATGTAGGCCGAGTTGTCACTGTCATCTATCGGACGCCCTGTCACGTTGGTAAATTAGGGGCCTGAGGGGCGTCTATATTGTACATAATTGGGGCTAGAGCCGAAAGTGAGGACAATAATGTAAACTTGCGGAAATGAAGCGGTGAGTAGGCAATTTTACGTGTTTTCCCCGTAGTCTGAAAGTGTTATTATCTGCGTAGTCTTTGGAAAATACAATTCTAAGTTAGCCCAGAAATACTATAAAAAAAAATCTGAATTAAAAGGTAATTTGGTTGTCTGTAAGAGATCGCTTTTAAGCGATAAGACCGCCTATTGTCTACCATACCAGTTTTCTGTAATCTCCTTGTACTGTTTTGTGGTTTTCAATAAAGAATATTTGTATTGTATTGTAATTTTGAAGAAAGACAGAAGCAAGAAAAAAACATTTATTTTTACTGAACAGTAGTAAAAACAGATAAGAAAAAAAAATGTTTCGACGAATTGAGCAACTCCTTCTTTTTTTGAAGTTAAAAAGGAAAAAAATACAAAATCTTGGTGCCTGACGTCAAAAAGGTTGCAGCTCAGCTAATGCTGTAAAAAGAGTCACAACGCTGAGCCTTACTCCGAAGTCCGAAACTCGAAGTTCGTGTCCGATATTCCCCATCGCTTTCCTGTTAACTTATGTTGGCGTGAGTGGGACGGTCGGATACGAACTTCGAATGTCAGACTTCGGAGTTAGGGACTCTGGTTTTCAGCCGCAACACTTTTTGAGCGACGAGTGACTGTGATTGGTGAACTTACTCGTATGTAGTCGGGCTGACGTTGATTTTGAGAGGTTCGGAGCCGGACTCGAACTTGTTGGCGAGTGTCACGTTGTGGCCGAACAGACAGTACTTCAGCATAGTGCGACCCACCACTCCTGCAAGTACTGTGCCCGTGTGGAGGCCTATGCGCATCTGATGGTAAACAAATTAAATATAATACAGGTTGTTCCCGGACGGCCAACTTTCACGGTAATCCTGGCTATGTCAGTGTTTGCGGGCAAGACAGTCGGAGACTTATAAGAGGAGACTTTACTTATGTCGTCGATAAACGTTTGAATGCTGCGGGATCTGTTTGGTACTGGTATTGTCAACCACCGGACCGGTTGTGTTGCTTAACGACCTGATAGCATAGTGGTCAGAGCAGGTGTGCTCAAATCCGGATCTCGAGCTTTATAGTCAGTTCACTATGAAGCTCGAGGTCCCGAATTCGATCCCGAAATTTCGAAAATTTCGAAATTTTGGGGCTAGGTCAATTGGTGTCAATTGTAGCAAGATTTTTTTTTTGGTACGGGTTTCCGATCACGGGCCCACGGCAAGGGATCCGGTCATTTGAAAGGCATTTATGGGGCCGAAGCCAACATGAAGAGGAAGGAATATATGGAGGTCTATACCCTGATTATTATTATCATTGTAATGTTCTATGGGTTTACCATCTCTGTCAGATGAATCCCTTTGATATTTTATCTCCCTTGTTTATGTTCCCATTTAATGTAATTCATCAGTTTTCCAAAATGAACGAATTGAAAATTTACACAAAAAAACTAAGTAGAATCTTCAAATTTTCACCTTACCTTTATAGGATGCCCCTCATGCGTAAAGTGCTGCGCGCAGGTTTCGACCATGCGCATTGCCATCCACGCGATCTGCGGCGCATGCGTGTCTATCTTCCTGTGCAGACCGCTGGCCACGCAATACGCGTCGCCTATCGTTTCCACCTACAATAGCACACGGTTGTAGTATGGTCACAATAATAAGGAGAGGACAGGAGGTTAAGTTAAGCTCCTATTGGGCCGTATATACCTATGGTTGGATATAGAATTGGGCTGTCGAGATGACCCATAGTACTAGCGACAATTTACCTACTGAGAAAAGAAACAATATTCCGAAAATGACATCATTATGTAAAGAATTTGATTCTTCTCAAGTATTGGTAAGTCCGGGCAATGAAACTTACTTTACATGAACATTATGTTACGTTCAGTTGTTATGTATGTTGTTGGGGGGTTTTTGCATGGTAACGTAATTATGTCACACAGACTTAACTGTCTTGCCATATGATCGCGAAGTGGTGGAAGTAGTTTTGATTAAAGAACCTTACCTTATAAACGTCCAGCTCCTCACAGAAGACATCAAACACGGTGTACAGATCTTCTAGCATGTCAATGACCATCATAGGCGTTGCGGTTGCGCAAATGGACGTGAAGCCAACTATGTCACTGAATAGCATTGTGACGTCATCGTGGCTCTTCGCTTCTATCTTCTCACCTAAAGATGATAGAAGGCAGTTTTAATTATTACATTTTATTTCAAACATCTTAATCTTATAAGTGCCTACCTCGGACATGTTTTTCGATATCATTTACTGCAACGCTTTTTTATTATGATGGGAAAAACTGCGGGGAAACGTGGTATTGGCCGAAGAAAAAGTCCTGGTTGAGAAACATTCGAGAGTGGACTGGAGGCACGAGTGCTGCTGAGCTATTCCACCTCGCGACAAGGACAAATATTCAGAGTTGATGGCCATTGGCCAACCTTAAGTATTGGAGAGACACCGAAAGAATCTTATAAGTATTGTTTTCATTTCGCTACAGCCGAAGCGTATGCTCGCAGAGGAAGTCCTACGGATTAGTCCGAAACAGTAGGGTTTTATGTGAGTGACTTAGTAAGACAAATTTTTTTTGGAGAACGTAAGAAATCAGAATAAGTAAAAGAACTCGGACGAAAAATAAATGGAATGGACTGGGAATATTCAACACCGAAGGAACCTATTTCTTCAATAAGCAGCGATAGTGAGAAGTTTAATAACCAAACAAATAGCAAATTACTTTTTAATAAATAAACAAACATATGGGAGCAAACTATACATACCTATATGAAAGTAAATAAGTGCCCAATAACTTATTCAAAACTGAACGTATCTTAGTGTCTTTTTTTTATTGAAAGAAGGAGGCAAACGAGCAAGCGGGTCACCGTATGATAAGCGATCACCGACACCCATGAGAACCAGCAACCCCAAGAGTGTCACTAGTCCGTTGCCGGCCTTTAAGGGAGAAAAGGGATAGAAGAATGGGGAGGGGTTCGGGCCTCCGGCACTCTCACTGACCGAACAAAACGCAACAGGCGTGGCGTGCTGTTGCTTCACGCCTATTTTCTGCGAGAGAGTGGTACTTCCCCGGACGGCCTGCCCATTCGTTATCCCACTATGTAAATGTTTGTTTGAATACCAGTACATAATTTCATTTTCAAATTTCAATTAACAAATTCACATCGTTGACATAACCACACCGTCTGTCCTTAATTTACTTGATGCGGTCTTTGAACTTAAAATAACCGGGTCAAATATATTTAACTTTATACCGCAGGGGCCCGACTTAAACTCCACGCTTAACTTACGGAACCAATTTATATTAGTTAAGTTATTAAATTCAGGCGAGAAGTAAACTTAATTGGTGCCTAGGGAAGCGGGGAAGGAGGCAAACGTGCTCCTGAAATATTGTGACCTTGAACCTTAACCTAATAAGGAGGTGGATGAATTCGTCACTATATTTTTACCTATGTACATGTATATCGGTTTCATATAAAACAATACCGGGAACTGACTGTCTGACAGGCAACACCCATCCTAAATCATAAGAAAATTGACGGACGTAATAATTAAGCTTACTTGTATGATACACAAAAGTTCACCATACACTCGTATGCACAGGATATCGAGGTAGGGTAATTTTGAGAAATCTACGAACGGGGACGAAGCCGCAGACATTAGTAGATTGTGCAACTAGTGAATAAAACGCGCCATTTTACCCTAGACGCTTATATCCACCCGAAAAATAAAACAACAAAAATTTCAAACTATGATACCCACCCCCCATCCCCTTAAACAAAGAAATAATATTAAATCCGAGCTTATTACATCCAAATTACATAAAATCGACATTCAAGACCATTTCCTATGTATAAAATGTCAAACTGTCATCCACCATCTAGGATCGAAAAATTCGAACTCACTGCAGCCAAGTTATACGAAATCGACACTCATAACCACTTTTTTCATCAAAAAAGCCCGCACTAATTGGCTTGCTCGTTTTTATTTACAGTTATTTCAATTTAATTTATTCCGTATATTTAACAGTAATATGTGTACTCGTATTACCTATAATCAGTGTTTAACTCGTGCAAAAAACGTGATCGCATGCATTTTGCCGTTGGTGGCATGTGTGACTGATTATTCAATGATTGTGAAATCTAAATTAAATTAATGCATTTGTAAGTCAGGTACTAGTAATCCGCTATGGCTGCTTACGGAAGTATTACTGACAAAATTTAGTATGGTAATAAATAAAATAGTAAAATCTTTTTATTCATTATTACTTTCTTACAATAATGATACAATTAAGTAGTCTAAGAAATTTACAGAAAAGAGTAACACACATGCCTTAACTAGGATGTTCCTGTGTTTTAAAGTAATAGTACATTGTGTATTAAGGGCGGTAGGTAAGGCATTACGAACGAGGCCCGTAAAACATACAATGCTTTTCATCATACTTGCGAGGAAACGTAGCGCGTAGTGCTGATGTGGCCGCCCGTAGCGATGGGCGAGTCGAGTTGTCTGATTCGGATGATCCGAATTGGAAAAGGGTCGACTCGTAACATCGCTAGCCGCCCGTGCAGCGTGCATGCGTTTACAGCTCTTGGGCGTTACGAAAATTGAATAATATCCGAGGGTTTTATTTAGGGCGTAACAGCCAAGTAAGCTTGTTGTGTGCAAGTATGATGAAAACAAAACTCAACCCACTTTGCGTGCAATGACGAACCAAATTCACGGGCAAAAGTTGCTAAGTAATTAAATAACAACCAAACTTTGTCAACCGTGAACTTTTCTCATAATACAAAAACATTCCCAGATATTTATTATCTCGTGCATGCTTCTAATTAATTACAAAGGGTTATGATAAAACAGCATTAGGTGAATTATCATTTCGCTCAGTCACGTCAGGGGCAGTAAAGTTTATGACACAATCTGGAAGTAGGTACACCACACCTGTCATGTGCTACTGACAAACATAAACCAGGTACTTATATTAGAGAAGTATCTCGAGAGGGGTTAAGTTTTGGTTTAGGAGTATAACAATTTGTATTTTAAGATTTGTACGGTTTCGTAGGCATCAAGGAACCCTTATAGTTTAGACGGTCATTGATCGGATTGAAGTTAGCAGCCGATGGTACTGAAGTTGGGGAATTTATTTCAAAAGTCCTACTTACAGACTGGCGTACAAATTTCTGTGTATCTTAAAAATGCGTATGCTTGTCTGCCTGTTTTGTAATAAATTACCCCACAGCGGGAAATACGCTATGTATTTCGTTAGATATATCTCAAAGATGTTAATACCTTATTCGAAAAAGTAACAAAATAATAACAATGTTATACCAGTACAATGAAACTAAAAACTATACAAAACTAACCTAATCTAACCTACGTGAAACGTATGAAAACGTAGGAAAACACGACAATAACTTTTGGGAAATAACAATTTGATAATGTAGCCATCTGTTTGGCGTTTACATGGACACTGCCATTTTTTTTAGACATTCGTCTCCAAAATGGCCGACACGTTGACAGTGGCAAGAGCTCTCTCGATGACGTCGTTCAGGGAAGCATGGTGGGACAGGCGGTCGGTGCTTCTTTGGCAGCAGTGGCGGCAGTGGGGGTGGTGGTATCTTAATATCGACCTTAGAGCCGCAGAGTCAGTGATGTACTTCATTCGTTTTTTTTCGTAGTCGCAGGCTGACGGAAAGGCTGGTCTTATCCAAAAGTGTACCAACAGAGGTAGATGTTACGGTAAAAAAATTTGTTAGTTACGTCTTCTTGTGTGTCAATGATTACTGTAGATATATTTTTCATGCGTCATATTTAAAATGGGCTGTTGGCGGTCATTCGCAAGGCTTTGCTGTTTTTTCTCTGTAAGAATAGACGATACAGATTTTTTCATGCTTTCTAAAATGACAATCGTTTCTTTTCCCCATCTTGTCACGACAAAGCCGGACCAGGTTATTCAATGCATTTGATATGTTGGTGGTGCAATAATCATGCTAACTATAATCCTTCAAGACGTTTTTTCATTGTACCTCTTCAGATTTATCTACATCCTTACACATGGATTTCACACGATGAGCGCAACATAAATAAATGGGAGTAAGATGTTCGAAATTCGTCTGTTTTATACTAATGTGGCCTAGCATTGCATTTGCTAAGCAGAATGCGTTTATCATTGCGAAACTAAATTCAGTTACTACACCAGAAAATGTGGGCCATATATTTCTATTCTCACAAAAAAACTTTTAAACCATTGAGAAACTTAAATATTGTGTTAGTATCATGCTCTGATAAGAGCATGGCTAAAACAAGATATATTCTTTCAGTTAAAGTTACTTGAATGAAACTAGACTACAAATAAATTCTTTTAAATTGTTTTTCCTTATTGATTGGCCTGCAAACACTTCGGTGGCGTCTACATAAATGTAAAAAAGGCCTTTCTTTGCGCTTTAATTAGTACGTCTATTAATTTTCTCGCTCGATACAGTTTGTCACAAAATAGAAGGCATATTTCTTGAACATAATTTGTGTGAGCTCTCTGAAACAAATATAGATCAAGTACGTCATTCATGATCTCAATTGGAAAATCTTTTTGTATTTTTTTATTTATTTTTCCAATTTTTTTATTTTTACGGTCTTCCCGTGAGTATCAATTATATTTTTAATAAACTCACCGAAACATGAATACACAGAAAAAACAGAAAAAATACCAACCCCGGGAATCGAACCCGGAAACTCGACACTCCGGGTCGCGTGCCCACCCTTACACCAGAATTGGTATTTATTGGTTTTTATTGGTATTAAATACCAATTCTGGTGTAAGGGTGGGCATGCGACCCGGAGTGTCGAGGTTCCGGGTTCGATTCCCGGGGTTGGTATTTTTTCTGTTTTTTCTGTGTACTCATGTTTCGGTGAGTTTATTAAAAATATAAGTACGTCATTGTTCGATCTACCATTTTAAAGCAAGTGCTTCGGACCGGATTCTTCTGATGGTTGTGTCAGATTTAACGGACCTAAGATTTTTCGTAATTTGAAGATTATGATCGTTAACTTTAATGAGACTTTCTTTTTAAATACAATGGCTTGGAAGTAAGAGGTTTTTTTATTCATAGTCCTTTCAATGCGTCTTGTTTACTGTGTTAAGTGATCTTTTTATAAATAAATTTGATATTTGTCAGAAAACACAATGACGAAACGTTAACGTTTTAGATATGTTCTAAATTTTGTACAGTTTTGATGCTTGCATCGAGCTGTGGTCAAATCCTTATCGTCATGCAAATACCTACTATTTTATAATTAAAGCTAAAAATACACAGATACAGATAGTTTTTCTGAGGACGTATGAGTAAACACCCCTTGTCAATTTTATCACCGCTAAGCATTTATAGCTAAAGATGTCCGTATTGTCAATTTACCTCGTAAGAACCCTTTAGAATGGAACACTTCAAATTATTAACATTTTTGGTTCCAATTGGGAGTAATCAGCACTCGAAATATTAAGTACCACTTTAGGGACTCTATGTAAGTCCGGTGATACTTCAATTTTATTTGACTGGCACAGGGCTCCGGGGTTTACAATCTGAACAAGAATCAGATTTAATAATGCTATCTAAAATATTTGATTGTTCATCGCAGGAAATCATTTTAGAATCATGGGAAAGATTATGCGGCTCAGAGGCTACTTGGTTATCTTCTTGTACCCACATTATGTCTTCATATGTGGGTAAAGGCAAACGAGAAGCAAACAGTTCTTCCTCATCGCTACCACGTACACTATCGTCATCCTGTTTCGTGAGAGATTTCACAGTTTTACCCGCGCTGATAACAGATTGATCAGGATGCGATTCGAAATTCTTCACCAACTCTTGGGGAATCTCCATTTAGTGAATGAATTGGTGAAGATGTTCGAGACCATTTAGATCCATCAATGTTAGTCCTCTCGCAGTTTTTTCTTTGCAACCTATCTAAAATCAACCATAACCTGTATTATCATTATCATCATTCTAGATTTATTATTGTTACTCCAATTGAATTGATTTGTTAGAATTTCGTAACAAAATGATGATTTTCTGGGGTTGATGGATTTCTGTGGCACATTGTGTGTACATAACGCTTGGTTAAGCTGTTGTTCTGTTAGTAAAAACATTCCAACCTATGAAATGTTCGGTTTTTGGAGAAGTGAAAACGTCTGGATTTTTTGTTATTATTAATGATCTCAATCAACTCACTGGCACATTTGTATCTACATTTAGAATTCTTTAGATTTTTGGCAATAATTTGTCATTTGTTTCAAACAATGGATTGGTTTTGTCAAGTTCTATCTAAATTTGACTATAATGACTCTATTTTAGATGAAGACAGCTCCGTTGTTATGAAAATACACCTATGAGTAAATGCTTTACAAAACAAAATAAGAACAACGAAAACGATTAATTATATTACATTCATCATATTGCAGACCACACCTAACCCGCCTATCATATATTACGATTAAATTTATATGTATCTAAATCTTAAATAGGGTTCTTATTTGAACATACGAGTAATTAAATAAACAAATACACAAAACTTAAATCTAAAATAGAAAGCAAAACTTAAATCTAAAATAGAAAGCAAAACTAAAATTAACTGAAACTGAACTAAAGCTAGAAAATCCGTCCCTGATCGCCCAGAAGGCTGGCAGCATTGCCACGTTGTATGGCAATGCTGATTCGCTGAGCGAAGTATGGGCCAGCCCTCTGGTCACGGGAGGCCTCTACAAGATGCGCCGAAATATCTTTAAAATAGATAGCGCGCGCTAGGCCCCCAAGGCCCCAGAGTTTCGACCCCAAACGTCTCGAATAACTATCTCCAAGGGAGCTATATTTGCGGCGTCTGAGCTCTGCGGAGGCCGAGGAAAAGCCAGCAACATTTTGAGTCTCTGAAAGATTAGTCAGTGCAAGGGTAGAGCTCTCCGGATGACGTCGTTCAGGGAAGCAGGGCGGGACAGGCGGTCGGTGCTTCTTTGGCAGCGGTGGTGGCCTTAGAGCCGCAGAGTCAGTGTATTTCATTCGTTTTTATTCGTAGTCGCAGGCTGACGGAAAGGGAGAGGATGGTCTTATCCAAAAGTGTACCAAGAGAGGGTAGATGTCAGGGTCAAAGAACTTGTTAGTTACGTCTTCTTATGCGTCAATGATTACTGTAGATATTTATCATGCGTCTTATTTAAAATGGGCTGTTGGCGGTCATTTGCAACGCTTGCCTGTTTTTTCTCTGTAAGAATAGACGATATAGTTTTTTTCATATTTCCTAAAATGACAATCGTTTCTTTCCCCATCTTGTCACGACAAAGCCTGACCAGATTATTCAATGCATTTGATATGTTGGTGGTGCAATAATAAAGCTAACTAAAATCCTTCAAGACGTTTTTTCATTGTACCTCTTCAGATTTATCTACATCCTTACACATGGATTTCACAAGATGAACGCAACATAAATAAATGGGAGTAAGGTGTTCAAAATTATTCGTCTATTTTACTAATGTGGCCTAGCATTATATTTGCTGAGCAAAATGCGTTTATCACTGCGAAACTATAGTCAGTTACTAAGTATACCAGAAAATGTGGGCCAAATATTTTTATTCTCACCAAAAAACCTCTCAAACCATTGAGAAACTTAAATATTGTGTTAGTATCATGTTTTGATGAGAGCATGGCTAAAACTGGATATATTTAAACACTTAACATTGCACAAATTATTTATCTACAGTTTTGGTCCCAATTGGGAGTAATCAGCACTTAAAGTATTAAGTACCACTTTTGGGACTCTGTGTAAGTCCGGTGATACTTCGATTTTATTTGACTGGCACGAGGCTCCGGGGTTTAGAATCTGAACAAGAATCAGATTTAATAATGCTATCTAAAATATCTTATTGTACATCGCAATAAATCTGTTTAGGATCATGGGAAAGATTATGCGGAGAAAGGCTATTTTTAACACAGACGGCTGAAGATGGACGAAAATGTCTCCTTCGAGGTTGCTTTGTGCCCCATCTGATTTAAACTCATCATCTCGACAACATTCGGTAGTAGTTGATGCGAGTTTGTCAACAATATTTTAGCAGAGGCTACTTGGCTATCTTCTTGTACCCACATTATATCTTCATATGTGGGTAAAGGCGAACGAGAAGCAAACAGTTCTTGCTCATCGCTACCACGTACACTATCATCATCCCGTTTCGTGAGAGATTTGACAGTTTTACCCACGCTGATAACAGATCGATCAGGATGCGATTCGAAATTCTTCACCAACTCTTGGGGAATCTCCATTTAGTGAATGAATTGGTGAAGATGTTCGAGACCATTTAGATCCATCAATGTTAGTCCTCTCGCAGTTTTCTCTTTGCGACCTATCTAACACCAACCATAACCTGTATTATTATTATCATCATTCTAGATTTATTATTGTTACTCAAATTGAAATGATGTTTTTCTGGGGTTGATCGATTTCTGTGGCAAATTGTGTGTACATACCGCATGGTTAAGCTGTTGTTCCGTTAGTTATTTTTTTCCAAGAACATTCAGGTTTTTTAAAAAGTAAAAAACTTCTGGATTTTTTTCTCTTATTAATGAACTCAATCAACTTACTGGCATATTTGTATTTATAATTAGAATTCTTTACATTTTTGGCAATAATATTGTCATTTGTTTCCAACTATGGATTGATTTTGTCAAGTTCTATCTAAATTTGTTTAAAATGACTCTATTTTAGATGGAGACAGTCAATATGAAAATACACTTATGAGTAAATGCTTTACAAAACAAAATAAGAACAACGACAAAAATGCATTATTGTATACTATTACGAGTACAGATAACACCTAACCCGCCTATCAAATATTATGATTAAATTAGAATGTATCTAAATCTTATTTAGGGTTTTTATTTAAACATATCAAATAAACAAATACAGAAAACTTAAATCTAAAATATAAAGCTAAACTAACATTACCTAAAACTAAACTGAAGGTAGAAAATATGTCCCAGATCGCCGCCAATGGGAAGGGTGCCCAGAAGGCTGGCAGCATTGCCACTTTGTATGGCAATGCTGATTCACTGAGCTAAGTATTGCCCAACCCTCTGGTCAGGGAAGGCCTCTACAAGGTGTGCCGAGATATCTTTAAATATAAGGCGCCAGAGTTTCGACCCCAAACGTCTCGAATAACTATCTCAAAGAGAGCTATATTTGCGACGTTTAAGCTCTTCTGCTAAGGCCGCGACAAAGCCAGCAACATATTGGGTCCCTGAAAGATTTGTCAGTGAAAGAATATCCACACAAGTGGCGTCCCAAAGTAAGGACCGACCCATCCACCAAGGAACCAGTGACAGACCGTCGGGCCTCTTGCCATCGTCAATAGGCCGTTAGGTTCCAAAACGGCCGACACTTGGACGCTGACAGTAAATCTTGTAAATAATAGAGTATATACAAATTACAAATAACCTACCTTTTAAATATCACGATTATATTGCACCTACTAATTGTATTGGCCGCTAACTTCAATTCAATCAATGACCATCTAAATACCATGCGAAGTAAGTGCTATTAGCTTTAAATTCAAGCTCGTGTTAATTAATCAGTTATCACTTGCATTTTTGAGTAATTTAAAATTATTTCAGTATCAACCACTAAATTCACACTTTTGTAACGCTTGCAAATCTACCTACTTCTTAGTTTTCGGCCGCTAACTTCACATCGGTAAATTAGCGTAGAACGGAAACATATCCATGTTTACAAGGTATCGAATGTATATAATTATACGTATGTATATATGTTAGCATAACATCCCGACGCATCTTGTAACGGAATATAGCTATTGTTGTAGCCGGAATATGGGTGAGCTGAATTAATTTACACAAATTATTCTGTGCAGGTAAGAAGTTGGGTCAACTGCTAGTATTTAGCACTTAAACAGCTATTTTATAACTCTGTTTACTATTATTATGTTTGTAACCATTTTCAGCTTGGAATTAGAGGTCTTTGTACTATTCATTTCGTGTGTTTTTCTTATTACAATACAATACAATACAATAACTCTTTATTGAACACCACATAACAGTCAAGACAAGAAATAAGGCACGAAGAAAACACAAGGTAGCAATGGGCGGCCAACGGTATACGGACGGTACGGATATTAAACGGTAAATAAACACTTTTTCGTTCAGTAATAAAACAAACGAGAAAAAATTAAAAAAAATGCAACGTTGCCAGCTCAGCAGGAATAATATCTTCTTCTTCTTCTTTTGGTGCCTCTCCAACTAGTGAAGGAAACAAAACGCTCGTAACTACAAAATAACTTAACTTATGATTCAAATTAACTTACCTAACCACAACCTTTTGGCGATGTGAGGGGGGAATATCAGATGCAAAAGACTGACATTCTTTTCTCTTTCTTTGTCCACTGCTTTGCTTGCTTCTTCTATCCTGTTCTTTAACTTGTCCATCCTTCTTCGTAGGCCATCCTGGAACAGTTCTTTCATCACTAATTGGAACACACTTTCACGTAAGTACCACATTGTCAGACAGCGTGTTAAAGGTAAAATGATGCATGTTGTTCACTTTCATAAAATGGTTTAAACAATGTTAAAAAGAAGAACTTCAAAAAATAAGTTACCCCAAAGTGACTAGGTAAATAAGGTTTTTTAATTATGTTTATCTACACGCATATCATAAGTCCTCTATAATGCGTTCAGAAACCGTAGAAAATGACCTGCATTGCAGTACATCATCGCCTCACCACGACCAGCAGGTCCAGCAGTAAAGTAATAGTCATTACGACATCAAATTCGATGTCGTAATGACTTTTCGATATCGAATTCGATTTTTCGAATTTGACAACCAACGTAATTTACAATCATAGTGAAATAAAACGGATCACTCACTTTTAAAAATCGAGTTCAGTCCGACATGTATAATTAATCATGTTATTTTTTTTTTACGAAAAAAAAAAACAGTTTACGAAACGTCAGCTCGGTATGTTTGTCTATGATTTAAAAAAAACAATCAAATTCGTGACAGGTATGGGTATGATACATGCCTTCGGCTTCTGAACCCATCTTAGAGTACTTATAATATGTGTGTAGATAAAGTAATGTATGCAACTCCACATAACTAGGCCGTAAAACACTCATTATGTAGCAGTTGCATAAACTACTATTACCTACACCACATACTGTAACCAACAAAAACGAAACCAAAAGAAGGTATAGTCAACCAAAGATAAAAAAGGTTCCTCACAACGCCCTGGTAACTCGGCGCCGCACTGTGCTTGACGTATTAATATATACTATAATATAAACTACTGAACCGATCTTGATGTTGACTTGTACTGTTCTCTAAGTAGAGGTAGTAGATGTATGCCAATAAAAAAGATCGCAATCCGATTAAAAGTTTCGGGGGAATTCGTGGGCAAACTTACAGTACCTAAATACATACATCTAATCTTGGAGTTCTAATAATTTACATAATACATTGAATTGATAACCTGCTTTTTACCAGACTGCCGAAGGAAGGTTATGTTTTTTGAAGTCATAACATAAACAAGAATTTTTCTTAAAGAATCTCCCATTGAATAAGTCAATTAGCGTTTGAATGAGAAATTTCCTTTCATTAGTGAAATTATATTTAGTTATTCATTAGCACGGGTGAATGGGAATTTCTTTCCAACTTCCGACGATTAAGTTTAGCGTTACATGAACATCGAGAGCTCTCGAACATCAACAAGTGAAATCGAGAAAAGGCGCTCCGACGACTTGACTATTAGAGAAAATAGATTTAAAACTGAATTCCCACTGTGGAAAAGTTAGAACTTTAAAATCACTTGAGATTTCCGTTTATCTTGGATGAGAACTTCACGGATATGAAGTGCTGCGAAAATCCCCACTCACTGTGTGTTCAACATTAGTACGCTGAACATTTCAATGTTGTTTTTAACTTGAGAAATTAGATTTTAGTGAAAAATAAATATTTGAAACATGAACAAACCAGTAGCTAATAGCAACCTGTTTATTTTTTATTTTATTTTTCTGACCGTAACTTTAATGTAGTTTGACTAAATCATAAATAGTCACATACCTACAACAATCGTTTTCAATCGGTCTATCAATCATTTTATTTTATTTCGTCATCACATCATTTTAGACCGACGCTATACTAAGACAAGTGTAGTAAGTATTTATTTGATGCCAATTAGAGGCAAGAAAGATGTCACTGGGTTTTAGTAAAATACTAGAAGTAACTAGGTAAATATAGCAAACCAGTGAAAGTCCTGACCAAAAACGTAGCTTTTTCTACAACTCATTAAAACTGATAATACTATTTCTCAGCTGATGCCTCTTCGGCGCCATTAAAATTTTCTGAGCGAGTAGTCGGTAGCCATTACGTGTGCAGCCGAGCGTCTTAATAGCAGTGAAATAAATCAAGTTTGTCTGGATGAACTTCTAGTTTATTTCTTAATGAACCAACGCCTGTTACAGGCACTGTGCAGAAAATTATTAGACCCTTAAGATCAACAAGAAGTCTCGCTTCATTCATTTGTACTGCAACTTGCACAAAGACTCTAGTGCAATGTTCGCATGGATGGCAATCACCATCTCTTTCTCAGACCATTTTATATCATTTGATGACGTAAAGAGACTGCTAATGCGAAAGCCATAGCGGGCGCGTTCGATAATAGTAAGCCTATTTTTTGCCACCAAACAGCCCGAAGCCAAACAATGGCTTAGGCTGTGATGTATGTCTACTCGAACAAATTGTAGCTTTAAATAAGAGGCATTCCATTTTAGCAAGAGTTCTTAATACAGGTTAAGTCGGCAACGCGATTGCAGTCTCTCTGATATTACGCAGTGCATAGCCAGTGATAGTCAACTGATAATTTACAATCAACTCATTTCGTTTTTCTTCAAACCAGCAATATGTTGACAACTTCCTTCTTCAGAACTTACCTGAGCTCTGGCTTGTTCTCCAACCAAGATGACGTCTCTCGTCGCGTCGTGCAGCGGTATATCAGAGATGAAAAGGCCACGCCCCGTCAGACCCTCAAGGCCATCCAGGAATGGCGAGCCGACGAACAGAAGAGAATCTGACTCCGAACAGAACACCATCTGTCCTTTTATTTCCAAACCCTGTTGGAGAAAGACGACGTTTAAATTATAAAAACATGGGTAAGGTATTTCTTGCATTGACATGAACATCAGGGTATGCCCTTTGAAACATTTTGAACACAGGAACGGCGGAGCGAGCCCGCCGGTGGCGTCACCCGTGTGCGGCTCATATTTCAGGCACTAAATAGTGCCACAAAATTGGCAACATTTTTTTTGTATTCTGTTTTTTTGAAGAACATGTATTGGAAAACAAAGACAGGGAGTCCTCTGCCGTATGAGGCGACAAAAGCTATAATTAAGTACTTTACCCTTGAAATATTGAAAGTGTTTCTTCCTATTAAATTCTTATTGGTGTCTAATAAATATATTTTTCTTTCTTTCTTTCTATTTATTAGTGCTTTTGTTTTTGTCAACTGTCAGAATCTGACTATTTAATTCAAAACTAAAGAAAACAAATTGCCATATAAAATTAAATACCTAGCGCCTGTGACTCGTTCCTAGAATAAATGATCACGAAACTACTTTATTCTGTTTTTAAATGCGCCGCGCTGCAAGCCCTTCTTTTATAAGTGGCCAGTAATATTTATAGGTAGTTGCCAAAAGAAGGTGTCACGTCTGCAGCCTGTATTCTTAAAACTTTCGGTCACACAGAAAACCTCCTTTGCAATTCCAAACACCGATCAAACCGCGAAATAAGTATCGACTTACCCCTAAAAGCATTCTGTTGGAACGGAACAAATAATCCAGGAACGAGGAAGAACCCGGTAAAAATACGAAGCTATCTTGGGTGGGGCGTTAAAATACAAAGCTTTTGCTCTCGCGTTACTTATGCAAGTCAGAGAACAATACGCAGAGTAAACTAAAGATTTACGTTGAGTTGAGAGCATTGGGTGGAAACTCGGGGCAAACATAGAACCTCGAGCATCGAGGCGTTGTTGTGAACAGGTCGAGTTAGATTCCAAGTTATTTTTTTAAATTAGTACCAAAATAGACAATGTTTAGAGTAAGGTGTGTCTTCTTGAGCCTTTTGGAGTTCTTACATAACTTTTAAGTATTTGTTTTTTTACCAGTAATTTTAAACACATTAATTCATGTCGTGATTAAGTCCTGAAATGCTTATAAATCTTTCGTTTTGCGGCCTCGCAGAGTAGTGCAATTTAGGTACACAATTTTTCTTGCTAGGTACTGTAAACTCGGATGCCAGACTGCCTGTCACTGTGTCACATTTTTTATTCATACATAATAGGCTTGCGTTTGACCACAGTCACGCCTGATGGTAAGCGAAGATGTGGTCTACTATGGAGCACGCTTGCCTAGCAAATGCCCATTCACCCTAAACTTGAAAACGGCCAGATTATAGTGTTCAGGGAACACAGATGCACGCTTTTTTAATGACAG
This sequence comes from Clepsis dumicolana, assembly GCA_963691665.1. Classification (NCBI taxonomy): domain Eukaryota; kingdom Metazoa; phylum Arthropoda; class Insecta; order Lepidoptera; family Tortricidae; genus Clepsis; species Clepsis dumicolana. Next base: position 8,485,968 of record OY829524.1, on the reverse strand, counting down.
TATCTTTTGATTGCGTTGACTTAGAAGTTTGATTTTTTCACAGCTTCAAGGGACTGCAGGCTTGAATATTTGATATTAATTTCAGCTTGCTACCTCCATACGTTTCAGAGAAAAGGGTCTTGACAAACAGACGGACAACAAAGTGATATAAGGGTTCCATTTTTTTCCTTTTGAGGAACGGAACCCTAAAAATATTATTTGAACAAGAAACTTGCTAAAAACTAAAACGAGCACTACAAAAACTTCCTCGATCTTTCCATATAATAATAAGGCTCTCTGAATATTGCGCCTTCAGTCTTCGTTTGCTAAACTACGCCATTATTTCCTACAATATTCCCTCTGCCAACAAGGATATCTTAAGTGCTCTGCACATAGATCAATATACCATACGGCTAAGTACGTCATGTTCTGATAACTAGATCTCTGTTCTCGCTCGGTTTACACACCTGAGCAGTATAAGTAAGAGAATGTACGATTTACTGTAGGTACTGTCTTTACTTGAGTTTCGAAAAGTCAGTAATTAAAGTATTAATTTATGTATGCACGACCTTAATAGCTACATTTCCTTTTTGCCAACGGGTTTCCAGGTGGGGGAGCGTCTTCACCCATACGTTGTTGGCATTCCGTTGGCCCGCACGAGACGGTTTGCTTCATCCTTCCTAATGCGAACTGCTAAGGAATGGAATTCGCTCCCATCTTCTGCATTTCCGGACAGGTACAATCTAGGGCTCTTCAAGGCTAGAGTGAATAGGCTGTTACTGAACCTGTGAGTTACCCCTTAGGCCTCATCTGCACCTTCCATCAAGTGAGATAGGGGTCAATCACTGGCCAGTTTATAGTAAAAAAAAAAGTGTATTGTATGGATAATGTTAAAATTTTATTATTTACTAGTCTATGTCCGCAGCTTTACTGTCTTGGCAGAAATTCCTATGAAATGGAAAGTTTGCAAAATCCCTCCTTATCCCTTAATCTAACCTCTTTGCGAAATTCCAGCTAGGTGCAGTGGTTTGGACTGGGCGTTTTGATGACTAGGTAACAATCACAAAAATCTACTGAGGAATTTAATAATTATAAAATCAAACAATTTGCTACTGTAGAAAGCCCATCATCCTCCCATCTACAGATAGCAAGCAGAGCGTTGGATTGGCTACCGACAGCGACTTTATTGAGGCGACAAAATTTAAGATATAATGTTTTTATCGTCAGCAGATCAAAACAAGAGATAACAAATGAAATATTAACGGCTGTTAGTCACTGAGGACTTTCCTTTTTAAATAAATTACTTGCATATTTTGTATAAATTAAGAAAAATTAAACTAAAGTGATAATCTGATAATAATAATATCGAAAGTATTCAAATTAGTATTTAAGGACACACTTCCTTGAGACTGAAATTGTGAAATTGTGTGTATTATCTTGTATTTGTGTGTCTTCTTGCGAAAGTGAATAAATATCTTCTTTCTTTCATTCTTCTTTCTTTATGTACTATTGGAATAGTCAATTGCATGCTAGTTTGAATTTTACAAAAGTGGAGGCAGCATGATGAAGCATTTTTAGGGTTACGAACCAAAATGGTAAAAGGAACCCTTATGGTGCACCGTAGTCCGTCTGCTTGTCCGTCTGTCACAAGCTGGTTTATTTAACAAGGAATTCTTATATATATATATATATATATATACTCCTAGCCGGTTTTGGCTACAGCGACTGCTAGCTAATTCTAAATACGAGCTATTAATTGTTTGCCCTTTCATGTGCCCTAAGATGGCTGAAGTAGCCAATCTTATTTGAGAAGGTGCGCCAGCACAGGCGGCACGTAAGGACACTGTCAACGTAATGGTAATAAACGGCTACTGGTGGTTTAGCCTTTAGAGCGTTACGCTTGGCGTCCAGGTCAGACCGCCTCCGCTCTTCAAATTCCGTCACCTTGTCTCTACAAGACGCCTCCACTCAGGACGGAGGCCCGCCTCGTCTTCCCGGTTCGATGGGTCAATTTCGCACCTCCTCATATGTCTTTTCTGAACATCCTTGTATCGCAACTGGCCACCCTGTTTCCGCTTGCCGTTCTGAAGTTCAGAAAAGAAGATGCGTTTCGCAACCCTCGTCTCGGCCATACGAGAGACGTGTCCACACCACCGCAACTGACGCCGCATCAAGTAACCCTCAACGCCGAGAACATTCGCTCGTCGAAGCACATCGGTGTTTCTTATCCGATCCGACCACTGGATATTTAAAATGCTCCGCAGGCACTTATTGTGGAACCTGTCTAGCGTGCGTAAGTGACGGCGGTAAAGGACCACAACAACAAGGAATTCTTATAGTTTTACTATGACTATCCGTCAGTCTGCTTGCACAGACTCTTAGTTCTAGAAAGCTGTAATTTGGCTTTGGATCCTAGAAATAGCTTGCTCCACTTCTCCTCCACATATGTCTTTGACTGCGCCAAATCTCACACTCCTCAGTGCGCGAAGTAAGTTTCGCTAAGCGTATTAATATACAAAAGATCTACTGTCAGGGCCCTGTGCTCACTAAACTACTTACTTAGCGGATACAAAGCTCTAGAAAGCTGGGATTATTACGCATGACTTGACCAAGGCCCGTCTTTTGCTGGGCGCTTTTTGGCTTAAGAATTTGAAAAGGGTTAATCTAGACTAGCCGTTAAAAAGGGTCAGTTTGCTTACGTTATTTTCTAAGTTAAATTACAAAGTTGAATGTTCTAGTGCAGTAAACGAGAAGATTGCAAGCGAGTAAAATATGTGTGTAATCGAATATCTGGCGACATTATTGACATCGTAGCTAAAATTCAAAGTGTTAGGAAAATAAGTATACTATTTATTTATTAGTCGTCTTGTGCGTGGTCTTATGGCTGTCTTTTTATTTTAAGTTTTATATTAATACTACCGTACCTCACTGTTGGTAACCTGTATTTATTTCTGTATTTTCTGTACAATAAAGCGTTTACTTACTTACTTAATACTAGCTTTTGCCCGTGACTTCGTCCGCATAGATTTCGGTTACCGATATCCCGCGGGAACTATACAATTTGCCCGAATAAAAAGTAGCCTATGTTATTCCTCAATATTCAAACTATCTTCTTACCAAATTTCATCTAGATTGGTGCAGCGGTTTTCCCGTGAAGAGGTAACAAACTGACAGACAGAGAGAGAGAGATAGTTATTCGCATTATATTAGTTAGGATGTACAATTTACACATGCATAATTATGTGTATGTCATGTTAGTTATATTACATTATAATTGCACCACGTGTGTTGATTTGTTATTTTTTTTCATGGTTGTTATTTTATTAAGAGATTTCCCTGTAGCGACAAAGCCGCCTATTGCAGTCATGTATTATCAGATTTTTCTGTTGTACCTTTACCTTCTGTTTTGTTTGTTAATGTGGTGTTAAAAAGTTCTTGTATTATATTGTATTGTTTATCATAAGTGACAGATTTAGTAAGTAATAATTTGGTGTAAGTTGCCCAGCGATAATTATTAGATTTTTTATAGCGCAATAGAAAACTGAGAAAATTACCTAAGACTTTTTTATTGCATCTTTTACCCGCGTGCCTCGGCTACTGATATTTTAGCACTTTGCCCTCCCAAAGCCTTTTTATCCAGAAATAGGGCATTGACACTTCCTTTGCCCTCACTAAGCCTTTGTACCCGCGTACTAGTACCCTCTCGCGACACAAGATGGCTTTGTACAGGCTGATGTTTTCATAACAATGCTTCGCCAATGAACATTGAAGGGACAAGGGCTTGCATGCTCAAATAGGATCCGCGGAATTCATCATAGACGCAAGTGTTAGATAGTTTGATTCTTTGTTCTAAAAACAGATCTGTCATACAAAAGCAATGCAATTTGTCGCTAGCTGGCAACTTCAATTATGTCCAATATTTGTTCATTTTAAATGTGGCAAAGATTGAAAAAGTTGAATAGGAAATTCGGAGGAGGTTTTAGGTATTTTTTTAATAGATAGGGATTACTACTATTTTTACCTAGTTTCTGACGAACGTTACTCCTATTACACTTATAATATTAAGATCTGATAAAGATAGTAAAATGTTCAATAATAAAGTGATTGAATCTAAACAGTAATAATACCTACTCGTATAATTATTTAAGATGTGACTGGCCACTTTTAACATGAAACTACCGTGAGACTCAATCATAGTGAAATAAACGGAACATGTCGAGCTATACTCGACTGACATACGTGAGTGATCCGTTTATTTCACTATGTGACTGGCCACAAACATTGTTACATAGTCTTTTTTTCGAATAAACGACCCAAATATCATAAAAAACCATAAAATTCCAAATTCAAAACGTACGCCGTTTAGCTGCCAGTCATTTCTTCGAAACAGAATTCATGTCATGTTCTTTTCAGTAAAACAGATAATGCGAAGGGTATGGCCCGAATCGGGAAGAGCTCGTTACATGGGATTTGTTAGGGAATCTAAATAAATAGTCAGTCCGTAATATTTGCCAGTCTCTTAACTATGTTTGGCGAAGGCATTGAGCTTCGGGCAAAAAGGTTGCCCATTGGATTAGGTTAAGCAGAATGTAGTTACGTTTGAGTAGGTAAATAGTTTAAGGTAACGTATTTTAACTAAGGGAAAGTCGGTAAACATTCCGGTTGTTTGACTCAGAAGGTGCTCGTAACTAGAATAATAAAATTTTAACTACGACGTATTTCGATTGTTTATTTTTGTTCATGTCAAAGTCAAAGCAAAAAATATGTACGTGTGTGTTGATGACTACGTATGAGTTCGTGTGATTGCGCGTGTCACAGCTCGATTATCGACTTTTAAAATAATGCACCAACGAACCCCGTTAATCATTGCTAACAATGGACATTGTATAAGCAGTTGGTAGTCTTATGTGTTATTTGCTCAAATACCCTTACGCGATTGTCTTGATTTGATTTGATTTATTTATTTACTCAACATTAAAACTTATTATTATTGTAACTTGTGTTTTATCCTATTTTTTGTACAATAAAGTGTTTACTTACTTACTTACTTACTTAAAATTACATTATGTAAATACTACATGTCAAAACGAAACGAAACTAAATCCACTACTCCTACTTGGGGAACGGAAGCAAAACCCAGAGTTGTCCCTGAGTGAAAGAAGAACGAAGCGTATCACGGTATGGTGCGAGTAATATCGACTTTGACGGGGACTTGCTTTTGTTTCGCAATTATTAACATACCTAACAAAGTTCTTGCTCTCATTAATCACAATTACCTCATCATTGCAACATCATTATATGCTTTTAAACAGTCTAAATTGCTTCTAAACTAATTTAATTCAATCTTAAATAAAGTCATAATAAAACAATGAATAATAAAGCCAATGAAAGCCATTAATAAATAAATCACCTGTTTTGGAAAACCACTGTTCAAAAATTACCAGTAAACAATGGTACAGTATTCTTTTAAATATCTGCATTGTCGATGAAACCAAATGCTATTCTGCACTAATAATAACAATAATTGACATTGTTGTTCTGGCAATGAGCGTTATATCAATAATTTTACGCTGCCGTTAGGTATTTTAGATAATAAGGTACTTGAACCACTCGCAAAATTTGTGCATCAATTTTCGTTTGCGATATCTGAATAGCTGTCGTAATTCAATTTTAGCGTCACATTTACACGATATTAAAGCAATTCGTTTTAATTTTCCATTAAAACACTTAATACGCAGAAGTTATAAATTCTAGCTATTATTAATAAATTGCTATTAATTGATTATTGCGCTCCAGAGCTCGAATAGTTGATGTGGGAAGAAAGGCCGCCAAGCTTAAATGGGATTGGGCCGGACATGTCTGTCGGATGCACTCACAAAGGTGGGCGCACTCGGCCACATGGTGGACATGATGGGTACCTAACAACAATCAGCGGCAAGGCAAGACGACTTAGACTCCGAATTGAAGGACTGGCCAGATGCAGCTCAGGAGAGGGAGATGTGATAGTCGAGAGGAGAGGTCTTTGGCCAGCAGTGGCATGCAATTATACAATTATAGACAAACTAAAAAAATATAAGATTAAACTCAACATTCAGGGCGAAAGCGATGCGGCGTTAGGGTCGGATAACAAAACATTTCACCTAATTCGTGAATGATCCATTTTCCACGAGAATGCATCATAAGATTTACTGTGAATCATTCACACCACATAGCGACTTTTTGCGTCGCGAATTCAAATCGTATCGCACATTTTCAAATAGTAATGCTTAAAGTTTTAAGTCTACTCAAAATAACCGTCAAACGCCGTAACAACTTCATCGCTCCGACAAACAACTCTATTGTTAAATGAAGTCGTAAATACAGCCGTAATAAAGCGCGAATTATCTCCACTGTCTTAATTAATGGATCTTCAACGCATCAGTATTTAATCTCGCCACAATAACTCAACTAAATCGGGACTTCCAAGTTGCAAGCACTCGCCTTTATTGCTTCGGCGGGATTTCCTTTGCGGATTAACAGGGATTATTCTACTTTTATACGACATTTTGGTTTCACTTCGAGTTGACTTCGACTGGGAAAAAGTTTATGAAAATGGCCTTCGCTTCGAGAAAAGGATGGTATAATCGTCCCACGATAACTCTGCATGAGATATTAATTGGCAACCCAGAAAAATCACGCTTTGGTAATACTTTTTTCATGCCACTCAGACATTTATTTAATTAAAAATTATAATGATAGTAGCAATCAAAAGTTGCTGTTTTTTTTATGGCTTTGTCCATTGGAGGACAATTTAGCCAGTGTTTAGTAGGGCTTGCCGTTGTACGGTAAAAAAAATCTAAAAAACGAAATATCAGAGGTATTTTAATGTTGGATGGTGGATGAACGATAACCTGTTTATGTTCAAAAGTTCAAAAGGTGTTGTTTGACTATAAATCAGTATTGCCATAAACAAACTTTAGATTTCTACTGTTGTCAGTTCGTTGCAGAGTTATCGTGGGACGAGTATACGGCCGTGCCTCTTTATTTTGCTCAAATTGGCAGCATCGACAACTCGAAAACAAATGAGTGCCGGTAAAAAATTATGCAATTGCACGTTTCGAACGCCTTTTATCCAAGAGGGGTGTTATAAGTTTGACCTGTATATCTGGATATCTCTGTATGGGTGTATCTGTGTATCAGCAGGTGTAGCATCAAACGGAAGGACCGGTTTCGATCCATTTTTTAGGGTTCCGTACATCAACAGGAAAAAACGGAACCCTTATAGGATCACTTTGTTGTCTATCTGTCTGTCTGTCTGTCTGTCTGTCTGTCAGTCTGTCAGGCCCCTTTTTCTATGGACCGCGTGGAGGTAGCATGCTGAAATTAATACCAAAGACTCAGTCCCTGAAACTGCCTGCAGTCCCGTGAAGCTGTGACAAATCAAACTTCTAAGTCAACGCAATCAAAAGATACTGTACACTGAAAACCTAAAGGGTACTTCCAGTTGTCCTAGAAACTTGGAATTTGGTATGAAGGTAGTACACTCAGAAAATTCTCAAAATCCTAATTTTATGTCTGTCTGTAGATTTCACAGACTAATATAAGATGAACCCATACTGCGGACATTTTGCTTAGGAGCAGGGCTCTGCTAACACTGGACAAGTTAAAACACTGGGGAAAAGCGTTAAAATCTTTGTACAGAACCCTCGTGCGCAAGTCCGACTCGCACTTGTCCGGTTTTTTTCTAATCGATAGCTAGTTTAATCGAGATAGAAAATTGATTCAGCCGTTTTTGAGATACTGGACTTTTTAATTAATATGTCGGAGGTTTTCATACTTTTCTAAGCTGGTTAGGTTAGCACTGTCTAAATGTCTGAAGTCTGAGTGAGCCCGTTGTAGAGTTTCTCTTTGAATAAATAAAAAAAACATTCTCTCATACATATTGTGAACCAACAGCGGCATTTAATGTATTGGAAAAAAACTTAACAGGGGTTTTCACGTAGACTAACTTAACCATAACACACCCTGTATATATAGATAGAACATAGATATAGATTAAAAACGTACCCCACTTTCCCGCCCCATCATTCGTTCATCATTCCTATTTGTAGTCATCTATCCTATTTCGTACGCTTTGTGAATACGCTTATTATCTTCTTGTAACTGGAAACCCTTTCGCTCTATTGACACTGATATACAAAATACATCCAAGATTTACTTCAACATGATCAAAGATATATTTATAAGCCGTATAAGCCTACGATGCGTGTGTGAAACTTCCGGTTTTAGCTCAACTTGACTCAACGCTATCGTAACTGTATCGAACACTGTCTCGTGTTGGTCTCGGGTTCTAAATATCTTAACTTTGCAAAGGACCTATACTTTTAGCTTTTAGGCTGCAATGGCTTTCACAGATTTACTGAAGAAAGGATCGTTTGACGGGCGGTGAGCAAAGTTAGTCTAAGCTTCCTAATTTAGCACAGGAGCGTTCGTGCTTCCATAGAAACGCTTAATACTAAGTCGGCTTATCAAAGCGAGCACCTTTTGAGCATATTATAGTTGAGGATGAAAAGCTAGGCCCCTCGCTTAGAGATAGCTGTCATTTTCTTGCTCCAAGGCAATGGGGGCCATCTATAGACTATCAGGTAGTATCACTGATTTGAGGCGCGAGCACGTCGGCACGGGCGCCGCCGGCTGCGCATCGCTTCTGCCGGCGGACTCGGCAACACCGTTCCTATTTCAAAATGTTCCAAAGGGCATATCCTAATGTTTAATCTTGAATCTTACCTCAGCAGCAGTCACATCGCCCGGTATCTGAACCGCGAACATAAACGGTGTATTGACGCGCTTGAGTATCTCCCGAAACTCAATGGGCACGCCTCGGGGTCTGATCAGCCTAAAGTATGTGTTTAAACTTGAGCCTCGGCTCGCCAGGTGCGTGCCGAAGAGGCGCATGAAGCCTGAACCTGTGAACAATGTTTTTTTTAAACAACTAGTAATTTTTTCATCATATCGGCCGGTAGACGTCAACTGCTATACATAGGCCTTCCCCAAGGATCTCCACGACGATCAGTCTTGTGCTACCTGCAGCCAATGGCGTCCTGCGATCTTTACTAGATCGTACGTCCATCTTACGGGAGGCCTACCAAAACTTCGCCTTCCGGCTTACAGCTTACAACCTTACAGCTTTAAAACATACTTCTCTTGCTGTAGTTTTGTTTGTGCTTTTCTAGTTACATCTACGCGCCTTTTTTTTCTAACAGGTACATCACATATTAAAATTCGATAACTCCGTACTTCCATACGTACATAATTCCATACTTACGAGTGATTTTGATGAATCTTTATCGGAAATCGGCTTTGGCTGACATAAATAGCTCACTATTTGCAATTATTGGTGGAACATTTTCTACCTATCAGTGTTGCTATGGCGTTAAACTACAAGACACTCGTATGTATAGGCAACTTAAGTCCTTACTTTATTATCTTTTTGTAGCAGAAAAGGTATTTTTATACCCCGACCCAAAAAGGGAGGTTTCACAAGTTTGACGTGTGTTTCTGTGCGTATCTGTTTGTGGCATCTTAGCTTCTAAACGGATAGAGAGACTTCCCTTGTCGCGTGCTTTAACTCCGACACTACGGCTACCCGTACCCGTATGTCCAATCTTAACCGTGTATCATTTAAAACGGTTAAAGACAGCAATGCTAGCAGGACCTGACTGCATACATGAAACTCACTGATTTTGTGAGTCCCTTTTGTGGGTGCATGTGACAGGATTTGATATGTTCAGCCTTCCGTTTAGCTTGGCTATGTTCTCCTTTAGGTACGTCGGCTTTTCGTGTTCAGCCAATGATTGCTGCGTCTGCAAGGCTGACGTGTATGTAAGGGATTGCCGGAGATTAAGACTTCAAACGGGGTGTAATTGAAGTCTAACAAAAGCCTTTTGCGATAAAACTCATAAAATCAGTAGCTCAAGCTCGAATTGTCATCAGGAATCGAGTATTAACTTTATCGTATTGCCGTCGAGAAAATTTGATGACGTTTGGAATAGCGCTTCCCGTAACAGTAATATTTGCTACTACAATTTTAGTATTTTCTTGAATGCGATATCATGATAACGTTACTACTCGATTCTTGGTGAAAACTCGTGTTCGGGACACAGTAATGGGGCACAATAAACGTTTTAAAAATGATTTTGCGAGTGCGAAAAAGATTATCGACTTAATACCTACGAGTATGTGTAAGCAAAAATACTTCGATTATTTCGCTTCGCGTGGCTGCTCTGAGATAAGGAAACTGCGTCAACTTTCATAATTAACGGTATAAAAATTGGTTTGCTTTATTGACTATATCAGCACAGCACAGTTGTAAATGAACGTAATTTTACCAACTTTCGTTTATTTAACTTGGCTTTTTAGATAATATGCATGGGTCATGAGTTAAGTTTGACCCACTTTCGGTACCTAGTCGGATTGCAGTGAAATTTGGTGAGGATATGTAAGTAATTTGTAGATGGCAGTGGAGGTAATGTCGACAAAAATAGCAGTCTGCGTAAAAAAGATTCTATATATTTTTTTCTTAAACAAAAACTTTATTATTCTTCATAACACCTCAAGAGAAAGAAAAACTTAGACCTTCCGGCAAGAAAAGTTATTTAACCCTCCCACTTTGTTTTAAAATTCATGTAATTAACTCTTCCTAATTTGAAACCATTTTAACCTGCCCTTTTATAATTAAGGAAGCTACGAATTGCCCATGGGCTTTTGGTGTTAGGCAAATAAAGATTAAACGTCTTAATAATACAGAGGTTACCGTAAATTCTCTTTTCCTAGTAATTCGTTTCAAGCCAAAGGTTGTCATATTAAATATGTATATGCCAATTTTTATTGCTCCTACATAGTAGGTATTGAGTGTATCGGATAATCAATTTATAAGTACGTTCTTATGTTACGTATTTATTTTGTATTTACGGTAATACGAAATAAAAAAACGTTTATATGAAGTTAAAATTGTGTCAAGCCAGGAAATAACGCACGTACAGTCGACCAAAGAAATACTTTACCAGTTCCTACTTCAGAAGAAAACATGGCTAATTGACACATTACCTTGATGTATTTAAGAATGGTGTTTAGTATTTTAAGACGTACAAATTACTCTGAGGTGGTAATTAACTTTCTTGGTCGACTATATCCAAATAAAATATGATATCCTTGAGTGAATAACCTTTCCAGTTCTTTACAGCAATTTTGATATTGATTACATGCATCCACTTAACTGAAAATCTCACGTGACATTCACTCCTTTTTATAAGTTTCAAGTTTTAATGCTTATGTATAAGTGACTAAAGTATTTATACAATAAATTACAATTACTCAAGTCATTAAAAAGCCGTGATAGCCTAGTCGTTTTGGCCTATGGCCTCTCGAGCAGAGGGTCGTGGGTTCAAACCCCGGCTCGCACCTCCGAGTTTTTCGGAATTTACGTGCGGAATTACATTTGTAATTTATCATGAGCATTTCGGTGAAGCAATTCAATGATGTGTGTGAAGTTCCCAATCCGCGCTGGGCCCGTGCCTGTGCATAGCAGTGGGACTTAAAAAAAGGCTGGTGATGAATTACTCAAGTCAACATAATATGGCGATTAAATCCCACACGTCGAATAACACAATCTCTTAGTGGTCGCATAGGTCGTATTAATTCGACGCTCGCCACATTTCACACGCTGTTACAAATTAGTTTTTGTTAACAAACGTACCGTCATAAAAAAAGTTTAAGAAAGACAAATTTATATCAGCGCGCGAGAAACGCTAAGCGCCGAAATGAAATTCATAATTAAACCCCATAGCCGTAAGGTTTGAGCAATCCCTTAGAGGCCATAAATAATGATTGCATCCCGTTAAACGGGGCATAAAGTCGATGAGTGCCGAGTTGAGGTAATACGTAAACTGTATGTCATTAATAATCTAAAATGTATGGGGAATAGATAAAATTAATCGGGTTAAGCCTGTGATGTCTGGGGCGGAACCGTTTTAACAGTAACTTAGGAGTAAACCCGAACCATTTTAATAACAACCCGCGGTACGACCCTGTCGCAGTGAGCCATTGTTGTACCCAGCAGGAAAATCAGTCAGACGTTTACTTCGAAAGAGTTCTACTGCGGGTTGTTATTAGAATGGTTCGGGTAGAAGTGAAGCGATTTCCGGCTCGGTTAGGATGTCTTTAATAATGCAACTAGTCATCAGTTAGTTACTCTCATGGCTTTGATGTTTTGAATATAGATATTCCAATCGACTTGAACTGATCGAATGAGATTTATTTGCATCAAAATCCTGAAATATTTACAGTTTTAGAAAAAAAAGCATTTTGGGAAATTAATCAGTTAGGCAAAAGTTTTTTGGCGAACTTTAGTAAACCATTTACAATTACAAGTGATCCATAATAATGTTCTCAAATCTAAAATCAGTTAAGTGCCAACATAAAAACAAACACAAACATATTAAAACTTAAACTGAAGGTAAAAAACTTGGCCTGAATCGCCGTCAATGGGCAAGGTGCCCAGAAGGCTGGCCGTATTTCCCCGCTGTATAACGATGCTGATACGTTGTGCGAAATAATGGCCAGCCCTCTGGTCACCTGAGGCCTCTATTAGGCGCGTCGCCAAATCTTCATATAAGCGACGCGCACTTGGCCCCCATGGCCCAAAGGTTTCGACGCCAAACGCCGCAAGGCTCGACCTGGTGACGGTCGCGGGTTCGCGGTGGATGCGGAAAGCACAAGACTGGTCTGAGTAGAGAGCCTGGGGGAAGGCCTATAATTCCCTCAGTCTAAAGAAAACCTAGCCTAGCGGTCACCTGGAGCAGTGTCTATTACATTATTCTCGTAAGACTAAAACGTAGGTAAATAATTAATATGACAACCTTCATAAGGCTAAACATAGACTGTTATTTCAGGTTGTAAAAGACAATTTGGGAAGTCTTTCCTGAGTGTTATGGAATCTTTTTTTTCTCGACTTCGAATCTATTTTGGTAAATGTAAAGGTCACGGTTATAAACGGGAAGGAAATTGTTTATTGCGCTAATTTATTTCGACTGTACGATCATGTAACAGACGTTATTGTTATAATTTAGAGTGGTTACATATTTGAATATAGAAAATTAAAATATCGACAAATACAAAGCTGACGTTAAAAAAAATCTAGAGTGTTTTTTTTAATTTTAACGTATATCATAACTTACACCTTCTTTTTGCCTTCCTTATAGTAATAAAAAAAACTTTTGATCATTATATCAATAATACACGTCTCTGTGAACTTTTTTTAAATTGAGTTATTAGTTTCATTATACGACTTACAGTTTCGGTGTGGATGAGACTTTTGCTAGTTAGTCTATTCTAGATTAACGTTCTATAACAGTCCAGGGCTATAATAAAGGCGCGATCTAGGTCAGACTGACTGCAGTGCTGAGATAGCGGGACTGAAATTTACACTATCTTGATGAGAGATCTTCTATGGGTTTTAGAAGTAAGTTTAAACCAAGCTTCTAACCTTGAAGTTGAATAATTTACATTAGAATAATCGATTGATAGACAAATTTTAAAGCGAATAAAGAGCTATTTGGCGGGCTTTATTTTTTGTTGACTGCACAAATCTAAGTCACCCGACTTCTGGAAATAGGTTAATCTTGCCAGGTTTGGCCAACACGTACTAACTAATAAAACAACAAGGCATTTTAAAAAATGTTCGTAAAAATAAATTTAGTTAACTCAACAACCCTGTACAGCCATAACTAGAGATAAACTACGATAACATGGCGCCCCTCCAAAATTCAAAACGCATTTGTGAAAGTATTTATAAAGAACCACCAAGACTCCCAGCGCATGTTGCACGCACGCAAACAAAAACAAATACTCGGATTAGTTGCTAGACTAGTCGTCTCACTAAACACATCGAAATAGTAATTTGGAGGGGCGGCCCATGCTATCGTAGTTTATCTTTAACAACAAACAAATACAACACGAACCAGGAATTAGTATTCCATAATGTATTTGACTTAATACCCACAAACGAGCTACGTAGGTACAAGAACTAATGAACAGTGCTTTGAGCACTGCTATGCAAATGCTTTGGATTGAACGAACCCAGTGCAATCATGGCTAATGGTAAAAGGGTTGTGCATCCAAAGGGTGCCAACGGGACTCCGCTGCACGCTGTCTGTAAGTTTGACCTATGTATCAGTGTATCTGTTTTGACATCATAACTCCCAAACGAATAGATCGATTTGGACGGAGCTTTTTTTTATCGAAAGCTAGTTTAATCGAGATGCTTCTCAGCTAAGTTTCTTTAGCAGTTTTTGAGATATTGCACTTTTAAAATAAAGTGTCGGGGGCTTTTCAACTTTTCTAAGTTAGTTAGCTTATTTTACTACGTTCAGTATAAGCATACAAGTGTCTCATAGATGTGGCGAGCGGTTGCGTACCAATACAGGGGTACTACTACGAAATTAGAAAATCGTCCCGCTCACTCTCGTATTAAATAATATTTGCTTGAGCGGGACGGCACGACACGAAGTTCGAAGTTTGCACTTCATAGTATAAGGCCAGTACACTTGTACTATTATCTATTCTGTGACAGTACCTCAAAGGTTTTAGTACATTTTAGTGTCCATGAAAAAAGCGCTTACCCAATTGCACCAGCTCGAGTCTTCTATCCGTCACAAAATGCCAAGGGAACGCTTTACAGAAACTGGCGACCCCGATCCTGAGGTCAGTCACTTTGCTGGATGAGGCCACAACGCCCGCCTCGTTCACTGTCTCGCAGTTGTCCTCTTTTGACTTCTGACGCAACGGCACTGCGTTAATTTCATACCTGAAAAAAAAAACTTGTATTATACTGAAATAAAAACGGATCACTGTGGTTTATAAGTCGAGATTAACCCGACATGTGTAGCTGCGCCTAGTAGTCTCACGAGCAGAGCCGCGGCGCGTAGTGCGCGTCTCGCTGCCGCTGGGTCGTGCGCTCCCAGAGGAAGGACTACGAATTAGTCCGAAACATGTCGTGCTAAACTCGACTTGTATCCGAGTGATCTGTTTTTATTTCACTATGATTGAATCTCACGGTAGTTCCATGTTAAAAATACTTGTATTAACACATTCGCTACCGGTTTTCGGTTCAAATGCTTCTTTGGATTCCGCAAACGCCCATGTGCGTTCATATTCGTTCAGTATTGTGACAGCGGTACCGGGCAAACAAATTGGAACGATTATACGTTGACGCTGCGCCGTTTGAGCGGTGTCAAAATCGCAAAAACTAAGGTCATGATCACACCAGCCGGCGTCAAAGTCGTGACGCAACATTTGCGTATAGCGTATTTTAGCTACAATTTACAATATTTAAAACATGCTCAGTTTCATTCAGGTAAAATATGCGTTGAAAATATTGAAATACCGCTCTTAATGCAGAACTTTTGAATGAATATGAATGACATTTAAGATTGTATATTCGAAGTAATTCGCGCTTGAAATAATCGTTCCTAGTGTTTTAAGTATCTTTTAATAACTCAACGCTATTTAAGTTATCTCCGCTGTTCCATGAACATTTTCTTTAAAATGTAAAATGTCTTGCCCCTACATAATTAAAAAAAACAATTGCATATGACTGTTTCCATAGCCGCAAGGGCAAGAGTTTCTCCGAATTTGCGTTAATAAGAAAAATGGTGTAAGCTGATGAGACATATTAACTAACGGGATATTGAACGCGATTATACCTTAAGAGGTAGGTATAGATGAGCTCCCGATAATATTAACAAATAATCCGCACTAGGCCCGCATGGGAACTATAGCCCAAGCACTCCCATACTGAGAGGAGGATGATGATGGTGAATGTTAATTATGTCTGTTAACGCATCACAGCGCCATCTAGCGGAGTTTGCTGCGAACCGACAAACGTATTACCGAGCTTGTGTCGATAAAGCAGTAAGAGCCTCGCGCCTCATCAGCCATTTTATGTAGCTTTTTTGAATTATATCGAGTCATTATTCCCCCCTACTCTCGCTTACCACCCTTGTAACGTAAAGGACACAATAAATTATTATTTTTGAACATTTAAATAAAATGCAAGTCACTTTTTGTATTATTTTTATTTTTACGGTCATCCCGTTCGAAATTAATTTTTCACAAATTTCAAATTTGATGCGTAAATATACAGAAAAAGTAATTGCTCGGATAGCGTAATTGGATTAGCGCGTTACCACGGTATGGTAAAGGTTTGGGTTCGAACCCCAATTCGAGAACAAACTTTTCTGGTTTTTCTGTATATTTACGCATCAAATTTGAAATTTGTGAAAAATTAAAATGCAAGTCATTCTGCCCCGAGTTGCACTAGACCTTACTATAGGCAGGAAAAAAAATAAGAAAGAAACCAGAGAAAGGAGCAAGGGAAAGGAGACCGAGGAACCGGAAGCTGACTGCAGATCTAAGTATCAATCCCCAACAATGTCTAATGTAATTAACCGCGAATCATTTAAAACCTTTATTGTGTAAGCTGCATTACATTGAGAAGCCGTGAAGGTAACGAGTTAGAATTAGTCGACCAAGTGCGACAATGTAACGCAAGTTACAACTTACACAGTTTTCTAACTAGTTTAAATTCGGTGTTAGAGATAAACTGCGATAACATCGCCCGTCCCTCCAAATTTCTATTTCAATGTGTTTAGTGAGACGACTAGTCGAACAACTAATCCGAGTATTTGTTTCTGTTTGACGGCCGTTTCAGCACGCACACATGAGTTGGGAGTCTTGCTGGTGCTATCTAAATATTTTCACAAATTCATTGAAGCGTTTTGAAGTTTGGTGGGGTGGGCCATGCTATCGTAGTTTATCTCTACACGTATAGCTTATACAATCTGTATAAAAGTCTAACAGAATGAGTAATGTCCTCGTTGTCTACTCCCAGTCCTGCTCTAACGACTTCGCATCACCTGGCGACTATCTGAGCCTTGAGATACCCCTATAATTGACAGCGTACCTAATAAGATGCATAGGCAGTTCATAGCACAAACGTCATCTATGAATTTTTGTTTTGAACCATCATCAATATCTGTAGCAGTCTTTTTATATTTTTATTTTATTATTACAAATTTTTACTAGATATAAGATCAAATGACACTAGAATTCAGGTTTTCCTCTTTGGTTCTGCTAATTTTAGGGTTAATTATTTACTTACCTAAATCTTCTAGGATCATTAGTATAACTCATCAGTCTTATATCCGTCTGTGTCTCGTACAGTCGTCTTGCTATTGTTCTTAGGCTGCCAACCAATAGATAGGCAACTGGCTCGCTCTCTGTCGTGAGGTGAAGCTCAATTTCGTCTTCTGCAGATGTCGTGCAGACGAACGCTGCTTCGTACTCTATTGATTCATCTTTTTGCGCGTCATCCTGTTAAATTGTAAAATAACTTAAATTAAAATTTGATAAACAATAAAACAAAAATCCGTGCATGGTTATATTTATTTTCATCAACATTCAACGGTTCAAAGTAGAATGATTAGCCAGTCGGGCTCAGTAATAGGGAGAATTGGAAGTCAAGATTACAAACTTTTGCTCAACAGTAGGCAAAATTACAAAAAAAAAAAATGATTTTCATTCACACGATAATGCCCAATGCCCTTTAACAAGTATCACTTCTAACAAGTATCTGTACCTTAATAATAGTATTTGTTAAAAATTTTGCATGCCGATGAGGCAGAACGCAGTGTTGGTTATGTGCCTATGTAACTTATGACCTGTATTCTCGCAATCAAAATATTTCATATTTCATATTTCTATCAAATTTTATTAAAAAAAAACCGTAGTGTATCCGTAAAGACGCTTTTAAGTCTGAGTATGAACGGTCAAAATCTTGACGTTAATTTTTTGTGTTCACTATCCCTCAGCGTCAAAAAGCTCTTTTTAAAAGCACAGCTGCGTTCAGTTTCAAGCCACTCTGTTAACTTTTAAAAAGGCTGAAAGCAGACAACCCTAGTTCGGAGCTAGTTTTTCTTTTCCATGAGAAAAATCCAAACGCTCCGTTCTATTAACTTTATGAAAAACAATATACAAAGAGGATTTGGGGCTTTTGCGCTTTTTGCAAGCTAAAAAGTTTATGTCAACTCAGTCAATAATATTCATCTGTTGTCACAGTATTTTAGTCTAGGTATAATGAAATTATACTTTTCATTGTCTCTCGTTCAAGTAATTCCGCCGGAAATACATATTCCTGTATAGTAGGTACTTTTATTGCCTCATATTTGTATGAAAAAAATAAATATTGTATGAGCTTTGACAACTGCCTACCTTTATCAGCAACTTGCATAAAAATGTGCAAGCTAGGCATGTTTAATATCCTCGGCATCAGTATGGTCTGACGGCATTCTATACTCATTATAGGTTTACTTACTGACTATAATGATCATCACCATCAGGCCCCTATTTCACGTATGTACAGATGTCAGTTTTAAATGACATTTCGGTGTCAATTACTGACTTAAAGAGCTTTAGCGCGCTTCATATTGTGGCAAAGAAACGTAGTTTGAATTGTCATTGAAAACTTACAATTGTAAAGTTGGTGATATAGGGGTCAGCACGTATATATAAACTGATTGCTTACGTTAGTAACCACTTATTATAATTCAAAACGTAAAAATAACTAACCTGGTCGTGTAGAACGTCATGAACACTATCCAGTGTGTGGAGAAATTCAATCAAATTGGTGCCTAGACATTTGTACGCGCGCTCTATCCGACAGTTGTGTGAGAACGCCGTGAGTATTAAATATTCGCCTAATTTTGCCATAAAGTCCTCCGTACATACACCTGTAACAATAAACATTATCATTTTATAAAACAAGGTCATAAGTTCTCTCTGGGGGCGATACCACCCTGCGGTGGGCGCTGGCACCGTCATGGCAGCGGCAGGAAGTACAAATAATAGTAAAGTTGTTATTAGAAGTAACAATTTTGCTAATTTGGAATGTTTATTCTACGTGCACGCGACACGAGAGACATAAAAATGCTACTTTTATCCCAGAAAATTGCATAATTCCTGATAGCGATAACCAACTTAAGAAGTCGCGGGCAGCAAATAGTATTTCAATAAATGTGAATTAATGGTTTTCTACCAAGCTGTTAAGAGCATAGACTCGCTGTGTAAGTTAAATTTATCAAGCAAGTACACAAAACTTACCATTTTAGAAAGAAAAGTTGAAGGAAAGAGAGGAAGAGGTCAACCTAGGTGAAGCTACATGGACTAGATAACGGAGAAGGCCGGTATCGTGTCGTATCGTGTCAGGAGGTCAAGGAGCTGGCTTATAGGAGAGATGATTGGAAGAAACTCCACCGACAAGAGTGTAACTTTTAAGTTTGATGATATGACACAAAATTTCAGTCAAAAGTAAAAACGTCGACTCATTGCCAATGAGTACCACTTCAAGCTTTCAAAACAGCTAAAATCGTTCGTAAGATACAACAATAAGACACAATATGACAATAATAACCGAAGGGTCTTCGTACAGTTCGTGAATCAACTCTTCCCTTCCTTTAGAAAGTACACTCTGAATAAATTGACAATGAATTTCGGTGACGGTAATTATCTTCGCAGTAGACGTTAATGAAACATGGAAGATTAATTTTCAAGTAGCTAGGTTTATTGCTAGATGTTCTTTGAATTTAATTGTAATTTATTAATATTGTTTTAAACCGTGAATGTTTTGCTGGTACTGTCGGCGTCACAAGTAGATTGTCACTTTTATACCTTGCCGCAATAACGCACTTGTCTTATCTGCAGAGCGAAATGGTACAAAAGTGACAAGCAACTTTTGGCGCTGACTGTACCCGGGCTGGGGCTTGAGGTCGCATCTCTTGGGTTACCCTGCCGGGAGTGCTTTGCACCAAGCATCCGTTTTTTTAACCTCGACGCAAAAAGAAGGGTGTTATTACAAGCTTTTATTTAACTCGCAATGATTGTATGTATGTTCTGGTCAAATCTTGCAAGTTAAATTTGTCCCACCTCACGATGTTCGATTTAGCTGAAATTTTGCATACATGTAAGTTCGTTGACGATGCAATAATCTCGTAGTGAAATTCTGGGGGTGCGGCCAGGATCGTCTCCGCAGGGGGAAACTCTTCAACGGTTAATGGTACCGACTTGAAATTTGGTGTGGATATGTAAATTGGATGACAATACACGTACAGACAACAAAAAGTACAGTCGGCAAAAAAACTTGTTTTAAAAATGTTTTTTTATGTTTAGGTTAGCTAATAAAAATCCATTAAAAAAACATTCAGACACTAGACGCGCGTGACCCATTCTATAATACAGTATATTGTTAAATTTGATTTAATTGCTCTGGGCTTCTTATGAAGGTTCTTACTACTATGATTGAAATTCTTTGGTTTCATTACGTTGGAATTGGTAGCGGCACTACCAACTAGCTTGTTCTTTCGCCGTTCGCTTCCTTTTCTCTTTTTACATTTTTCCTTGCAATTTTTCAAGTTTTTTCTGTTTACAATAACCTGCCTCAGATTTCAACAAATAGGTACCTACATAGTTAAAAAATTAAATTGCTCTACCTGTTTTCGAGTTTTGCATTTAGCAACACATTTAGCGATGCATTTTATTCCATCTTAACTAGGCCCCACAAAATACATAATACTAGTTTTGTATTATTTATTCGATTATTATGTTACTTACTATCAGTCGCCCGTACCGCGTCATATATTTCCTGTAGATACGCGTAATTTCTGCAAGTTCTCACATCATCTGGTAATCTTCTTCTGTGAAAAAGAAGATAACGAAATAAATTAAATTTGCAATGAAATAATAATTTTCATCTGGCCCCTATTTCATCAAATTTACAATTGTTTTTTTTTATACAACGAGGAAGGCAAACGAGCAAATGGGTCACCTGATGGTAAGTGATCTACGGAGGGTTTGCAGATGCGTTGCCAACCTAGAGAGCTAAGATGAAGTGCCTCTTGTGCCCGTAATTACACTGGCTGTCTTACTCTCCACACCGGAACACAACAGTCCAAGCACTGCTGCTTAGCGGCAGGATTAACGAGCAAGGTGGTGGTAGCGATTCGGACGGACCTAGCACAAGGTCCTACCACCCGCAAATTGTCAAATTGACAAATTGAAAAATTTACAGTTTACAAGGACAATTCCAATTATATTTCTTTGCCAATATGAAGCGCGCAAAATCAAAAGTTCTTCAAGTCAGCAACTAACACCGAATTGTCATTGAAAACTGACACTTGTAACGTAGGGGAAATAGGGGCGTGGATCTTAAGTTAATCAGTGAAATGGTTTGCTTGTAGTAAGATTTAGAGCTCGCAACTGTAACATTACAGTTAGGGTTAGTAACTGGCAATTGCTAACCTATTTCTCAAACAAATTGTGCACAGGAGCACCAAAGTTTTGAACAAACACATAAAATATTTAGCGAAGTGTTGGTAAGTGCTAAGAATGGTAAAACTATGCCCGGCCATTAGAAGTTAGTTGGCAACTCTACGGCGTTATGCATAGACACTGAGCAGAAAGTATACAAACTACTTAACTTTGGAACAAATTTTTCAACTTGAAGTTGAGTTGTTCTCAACTGAAAAGTGAGACTTTGGTTGTTTTATTTGTTTTAACTAGATTTTTTCACTTTGATAGTTGTTAGTTATACTCGTAGATAAAAAACATAATAATTATTTTCGTTTTTCATTACCAGTCTATCAGAACTAAAATAAAATCCGTCTGCCCTAAGCTCCAATCATGTAGATATTAAAAAAAAAATGCAAAAGTCAGTACCTGGTCTTACGTAAAAGAAACCTAATTCTACTGACAATAAAACTTAAAATGTAATTTGAATTTTTCATTAAAAACTTGATCGAGTTTAAGATTTAATCAGGTGTCTTCTTGCCACGTTTTAGGTGACATTTCGTTTGTGTCTAACTTAGTAAGCTCAATGAGTGAAAATAAAACTTAATCATCACTAAGTGCTAAATAGTTACTTTAAATGTAATGTAGTTAGTTAATTTTAATGTAGTGAGGTTTAAATTATGCCTCTTTTAACATGAAACTACCGTGAGATTCAATCATAGTGAAATAAAAACGGATCACTCACGTATATAAGTAGAGTTCCCAAT
This sequence comes from Clepsis dumicolana, assembly GCA_963691665.1. Taxonomy (NCBI): domain Eukaryota; kingdom Metazoa; phylum Arthropoda; class Insecta; order Lepidoptera; family Tortricidae; genus Clepsis; species Clepsis dumicolana. The sequence goes on along the minus strand of OY829524.1, from coordinate 8,463,847 downwards.
CCCAATCCAATCCCAATCCCAATTTTAATCGTGATAGTGGATGGTCGGTGCCCCCAAGTTGGAAGACTGTGCTAAATACTGCGTCAACGGTGAATGTGGACGAGCCTTTACAGAGTGATGTGGTCAGTGTAGTGTGCTACCCTGCGTTTGACAATAATAAAAATGACGATGAAAACGAGGGTAGTTGTGTGCCGCTGTCAGCTGCGTCTAGTAGTCGCGCGAGCAGAGCGCGTCTCGCCGCCGCTGGGTCGTGCGCTCCCAGAGGAAGGACTTCGAATTAGTCCGAAACATGTCGGGCTAAACTCGACTTATATACGTGAGTGATCCGTTTTTATTTTAAATTATGCCTCTTATTAGACTAATAATGGCCGTTGGCGCCAAAATGAAAATCTGGTAAATCCCTATCTTAATGACAGGGCCATCCTTATCAACGTGGTTCTTTACAATCACAACTACTTACTCACTAAGACAAGGTACTAAACAGGTTTACTAATGAGAATGGTATACTTACAAGCAGTTGTATTTGTCGTAGTGTTCCGCTTGATTTTTAGTTAACGCTGTCACAGCTGCGTGAAGGGATTCGTTCTGTGGACAAATGAAACGCTATTTTAGAATCATGCACACAAGGTCTGTTTTAGTGTGTACGGTTTGACCTAGTTTAGTGAATGGTGCGCGCAAATTAAGCAAGTCCTTTAGAACGAGTCATTACGGCACTTTTGTTTAGATTTCTGTTCTAATTACGAAATAGGTTTTACACATGTGAAAATATTTTACTTTTAAATGTACACGAAAAGTGGGTGTTTGAATAGGAAAAACGAAATTAACGTTTCATCTCTCAAATTCAGAAAGTGAGGCATATCGTGTCTTATCTTATGATTATCAACCGTCTACGTCACGGAACTTCCTTGGCCCATTTCATTTGTCTTGATTTTTTAGCATGTTAAGAATCAATTGACAAGGTTTAATGAAAATTTTTGAAAAAAATTGAAATTAAAGAACATGAAACTAGAACTCGGAAACACTTCAAAGTTTCGGTACTTAACAACAAATTTTAATACCAAAGTTACAACGTCACGTCAGAAAGGAAGTCGAAAAAACAGCTTTAGTCAAAGAAAATATTGAGGAAAATCATGATGGCTGTTAAAGTTTATTTTCTCTCTTAAATTCTATAATTTTTCGAGCAGGATATTTTTTTTGCTGAAATGTGATAACGATATATTTTGTTAATTCAATTTGATGTCTTTGTGACATACTGTTTTTTATTCCTGTATCATATAGTTATGGTTTAGAATAGGAATATAAAAACGTGTTTACTGTGAAAAAAAATTAAGTTAACGCTGTCTAATGTTAAAAATCAATACACAATAACCTTTTATTTTCTGAACCCACTGAAACGAGAATACACTGAACACAAATTAAAATATTAATAACTAGCAGCCCGTCCCGGCTTCGCACGGGGTAGACAATTATAAAATGAAAAAGTTGTTGTAGTGACATAACTACAATAGTTGGACATATGCTACCGCGGAGTTTTTTGTAGACATTATGATGTTCTTCAATATTGTTGTACATTATTTTGTTCTATCGCTAATAGTTTCGGCAGCGCATTCGACGAAAGACATTTTAAGACTCATTTTTCTACACCTTCGGTTACATTGTTAAAATTTTACCAAGGATCCCTAATTTTTTTCAAAATGAAATGTAGCCTATGTCAAATTGGAAGAATGTAGCATTCTATTGGTGAAAGAATTTTTTAAATCGGCCCAGTACTTTTTGAGCCTATTCATTACAAACATACAAACATACAAAAATAGGTACAAATCTTTCCTCTTTATAATATTAAGTGTAGATAGTGTAGTTAACAAAGCTTACAAATGAAGTCGGTTAAAAATACAAAAAAATATCACAGATTTTTGGTTCGTCAAATTTTAAGTTATAGTCAGATAAAAAAATATTCTTCATTCATTAATCAAGGAAAACAGTAAAAAGTTCTCCCCTAGATACTAGTATCTAGGGGAGAACTTTTTACTGTTTTCCTCTTCGATCGTTGTAACCTACATGAGAAATGAAAAAGGTGTTTTCAGAGGACGTTTATAATGAAATGACGCCCGTTTGATGGCAGGTCGCGTAAAACTACAAATAAATATAACTGGAATAAAGGTTTTGGTTGAGCGGGATTTACACTACGCAGCACTTGAGAGAATAAATATAACTGAGAGAATAAATATAACTTGAGAGAATAAATATAACTTGAGAGAATAAATATAACTGGAATAAAGGTTTTGGTTGAGCGGGATTTACACTACGCAGCACTTGAGAGAATAAATATAAGTGAGAGAATAAATATAACTTGAGAGAATAAATATAACTTGAGAGAATAAATATAACTGGAATAAAGGTTTTGGTTGAGCGGGATTTACACTACGCAGCACTTGAGAGAATAAATATAACTGAGAGAATAAATATAACTTGAGAGAATAAATATAACTTGAGAGAATAAATATAACTTGAGAGAATAAATATAACTGGAATAAAGGTTTTGGTTGAGCGGGCTTTACACTACGCAGCACTTGAGAGAAGATCCTCTCGTTCTCTTAAATGAATTCTGGAAGAGGATTTCAAATAAACATATTTCACAGAGCGATCTAACCGGCCTGTCTAAATCTTAACCAACTCCTAACAATCATGGCCACCAGCAAACACAAACACAAGGACACACAAACACAAAGACACCCGACAGCAGATCTAGCTTATTCGTACACGGATGTCTTTTTTATTGTTGACCATCCCGTTCCGTAAATTTAACTGGCAGGTACATGATGTATCAATAATACCTATTTCACTTATAATTATATAATCTGCCGCCAATAATTTGTTTCCCATTCCAAATGTATGGACAATTCTCAACGCAGCAGAAATTTAAATTGCTTCAACTAACTAAAACAAACCTCGATATTTTTATTGTCTTCTTACCTTTTATTGAATCAGGCGTTACTTTACGGAGGTCCATATTTATGAACTAAAAACCAATTACTTTGCTCACCCGCGACCACTAATGACAAATAGTTATATCTGTGCGGCAAATGTATGTTTCCATGCAACACCTCCGCCTCCACTGCTACACGAATCAACACATGCCACACAGACCCAACTATCACCACCACCACTATACTAAACGCTGACGCGTTTCGGCACTCTCCACGAGGCCATTTACGAAGCACAACAACAACCGCTCAACATGCCACCACTTCCACTACTGACATATGTAAACCATGTACTCAACTTAGTTAATGACAAAACCAACATACCCACTAATATTTTATAAATTCCAAACTACCCTTTTATGTAAGTCCTAAACTACCCTTTTTTTAAGAAATGAATTCCAAACTACCCTTTTTATTTTTATTTTTAATTTACGCCAGGTACCCCGTTATTTTTAACCGAGTACGGTAAAAAGAGAAGTCATGCTCTCATTATTACTATGACACATTATTAAAATTAGAACCAAGTCGTAACAAAGGCGAAGAAACCAAATTAACTTGTTCATTAATAATAGACCCCATGTTGTTGTACCTAATTATTTCCAATTGTTCTAAAACCGATAGCCGCAAACCCTTATCACAATAATGTAAAATTTCGTACGTATCTGAGTCTAACAACGAATGATTCTTTTCTAATAAATGCTTGGCAAAGTTTGATTTCTCTGGATGATCATGCCTATATGACAAGACATGCTCTTTAAATCTAGTATCAAAGCTTCGACCGGTTTGTCCAATGTATACTTGACTACAGTCGCCACAAGTGAGTTTATATACGCCTGACCTGTTCCCTTTATCCACCTTTTCTTTGTTATTACAAAGTCTAGAACGTAAAGAATTAGTAGTCTTAAAGGCAACATTGATGTTATTTGATTTTAAAATATTATAAATCTTGTCAGACAACCGGCCAACATAAGTAATACTAGATCTAAATTTGTTAGTAGGCTGAGATGGCAACGCAGAGTAAAGCATGCTATTCACTATCCGTCCCTGCTTCTTTTGAACCAGACTATTAACCATTGCTGTACTATAACCATTTGTTGTTGCTATCTGATATATAGTATGTAACTCAGAATCATAATGCTCTTTCGAAAGAGGTACAGTTAGTAGTCTATGTACATAACAATGGAAAGCAGCCAGTTTATGCTGCCATGGGTGAGTAGAATTTGCAGGTATGACAGTATCTGTGTACGTAGGCTTACGGTAAATTTGAAACTGGTGCCTATTATTTACTCTTGTAATAGTTAAATCCAGAAAATTTAATGAACGATTTTCCTCTAATTCTCGTTTGAACTTTATTTTTGGATGTTTGTTATTGAGAGCACTAATAAACAAATCTAGCTGCCTCATACTCCCCTTCCAACATAAAATTAAATCATCAACATACCTATAATAATATACTAAATTGCTGTTCCCCACTATATATTGTTTTTCAAAGTTATCCATAAAAACGTCAGCCATTAAAGGACTAAGAGGTGACCCCATTGCTAAACCATCACTCTGCAAATAATATTGACCATTAAATCTGAAATAATTTTGTTTCATGCATAAAGTTACTAATTCTATTAACTCACAAACCTCCCCCGGATGTAAACGCTTCCTTTCTAAGTGACATCTAAGAATATTTAAGGTTTCACTATATGGTACATTGGTAAACAAACTATCCACATCTAAAGAAAGTAATGTTGAGTTTGGCGGTATATTAATGTCTTTAATTTTATTTACTAAATCTGAACTATTCTTTAAACTATACATTGGCTTAAAAGAAGATTTTTCCCGAACAATGCTATTTAACTTCCTCGCTACTTTATACGCTGGAGCACTCACGTATGAAACAACAGGGCGAACAGGAACACCATCCTTGTGAATTTTAGGTAAACCATATAAAATTGGTGCCTGCGGATTCATAGGAATCACATTGCTCCTCTTTTGTTCGGTGTCAAAGGTAAATGAAGAATTTTTCAGAAGGTTTTTTAGGTCTTTATGAAACGCGGCGGTGGGATCCCTACGTAAATTCAAAAAACCCTCTCCTTGAATGATGTCATTTACTTTATCATTATATTGACCCTTTTCTAAAACAACAATACAATTGCCCTTATCGGCCTTAGAAATTACCAAATCATTGTCATGGACCTTTTGCTGAATAGAACGTAATGAATGCAAGTCACCAACATCCGAAATACCCCCAGTAGAAGTTGAATTTTTTAATGAATTAGTAACCAAAACCTTAGTATCAAAGTCACCGCGATTACAAACAATCGCAACCTCAGAATCTACCGCCAAACCCTCCACTAATTTCTGACTAAATTTAGAGGGTAGGTTATATTTCAAACCTTTTTCCAATAACTGCACTTCACCTTCTACAAGTTCGACATTAGTGAGATTTTCTTACCTTTTTCAAAAACCACCTGCGCCCACTTAAAAACTAACCTCATTCGTCTCAATTGATTTATGATTTATGATTGTGTGATTGATTGTCTGCGTGTGAACAATAGCTGATTGATGGAGGGGTCATTTATCACGCGGCTATTGATTTAGGAATCGTAGACCATTTTGGAACTTTGGGTAGCGCTGGCTTACATTGTGTGCTCAATTTTGCAGGCAGTTTAAAATAGAGGTTTAGGTTTGGCGGGACACAACATTTATTTTGTTATTGGAGGGAAATACCGGTGCATTAGTCTGCATACGGTAACGCTTCAGCATAATGTTTGATGTGACACTTTACGATAAAAACAAAACAGAAGTCCGTATACAAAATACGAATTAGGTGTAAATAGATAACAAAAAAGTAGAGTTTCTAGTTTGTTCTTTATTCTGAGGCTACGTGATACAAATTTAGCAGCTTCCGCTAACGAACAGTTGAAGAGTTCTTACAGCCTTACATTACGTAAGCAGACTAAGCGTACGAAGGTTAGCGAAGCCTTACCATGTTACAAGGCTGTAATGTCATCTCCAATATTGATCACACACAATTTACACGGAAACTTCATTGCAATAACCTGCTTATTATTTGGGTTAAATGAATTGGAAATTAAGTGAAAAACCAGATTAGCTACATAAGCATTAACGTGTACTACATCAAATATGATTGTATACTATTTCGTTTTATTTACGAAACCATTTGCTACGATAAAGGCTTTGTTTTCTTCGGTTACCTCAAACAGAAAGAAATAGGTCTATAATTTCAAACAAATTAAAACTGTTATATAATTATTATTACGATACCTTCCAAGACGCAGGATTTTAGTTGCCCCGTTGTATCTTTAATATATTTTTTCGTTCTGTCTCGGGCTCAGTACACTCGACTTAAACTGGAGAGCCCTCGACCTTATCTTAAGGACTTTATTGTGCTTCCCACTCTCAGAGGCACAATTTAGTATTAATTCTGGAACAAGTTTAAGAAATTAAATAAAAATAGAACTGAAAATAAAGACTGCAAGTCACGCTTGTTACACACTAACATTTTGTATGGGATAGTTAGTACTGTTATAGCAGTTATGTTGTATTTATGCTATCGAATACGACTTGAACATATGACAGTGAACTCTATGCATGTCGAATGCTATACTAGCGGTGTTCATGTGACTCGTTTTTATAGCACGTTACAAATGTGACATTGGCATTGAACTGCCATAGTACTACCACGAGAGCTAGCATCTGTGTGTGTAAATCCCTATTTACCTCTGGTTACGTTGGGCGACGACACATATTAGTTTGTCAGTGCGTGAAGACCAAGTAATGTGACAGTAGGCGTTCCGTGATTGAAGAGAATGTGACAGTAAACACAGATGTACGAATATTTACTATAGCAGAGCGCATTCTTTAGCATTTCCTCTCAGACAAGGAGCTCGATTAAAGACTGCTAAGGAATGCGCGTCACAGAAAGTACCCAAAATTCGAATGCTAGTGAATGCCCGTCCGCGAAAGTGTTAATGAACTGAGTCTTAGGATTAGGATAGTCTTTCTAGTGTACCCACAAACAACCCGTTAAATTCCATGAACTTCGAAACACTTTCCAGGTAAAAAGTACATGGACTGGACTGGAATGATGTGCTAATGTACTTACAATACTATACTCTGAGGCACAAACTATCCACACCAAAACTTCTTCCTAAACAGGATGTTAACAGGAAATTTCATCATCATCATTATGTCAGCTGAAAGACGTCCACTAGTTAACAGTTCAAATACTTAAAACACGTAACGGACACCTTAAGTGATATTACGCCAGTGTAAACGAGCGAAATCGCGGTGTCGGATGTCTAATGGACGAGCTGTTACTGTTTGCTTGCAGCCAGTAGAAATATTTACAAGACTGGTAGCTGTAAAACAAAGTAAACAAACTGACAATATAGTGATTTTACTTTAACAAGGACTATTGCAAGTGGAAAGGTGTTTGTTTTGTTTATTTTTTATACATTATCCCTGTTATTCATAAACCTGTTTTAACTAAAATGCCGTTAAAGTTCGTTTGTCCTTTTTTGTCACATTGACATTTCCGTTAGTTCTAGCTAGTTCAAGACAAAACCTTTAGCTAATGGAGGCTTGAGTGCCGTTTTTGAATAAGGCCATATAGGGTTTAGGGTAGGGTTTACGTTTGGCCACAATCATACCAGCTGAAAGCCTTTACCTTCATCTTCATGTGTAGGCAATAATAATAATAATAATAACCTGGGACAATGGGACCCATTACGGGAAACTGCTCCCGCCAAGTTAGCTTGGAGGTCTTTTTGACAAAAAATGTCAAAATCGACAAATCACTGCACAGCATTTGATACTTCTTGCCAAAAAAGACCTTCCAAGTCCACTAGCAAATTTGGCGGGAGGAATAGGAGGACATCACTACCATTGACACCAATTGACCTAGTCCCAAATTAAGCGGACCTTACTAAACACCCAAGACACCAGAGCAGACATTCGTATTCATATGAATAGGTCCCGGGTTCGATCTCTGGTCGGGGCAGGTATCTGTATGATCATACAGATATCTGCCCCAACCAGAGATCAAACCAGGGACCTCAAACTTCGTAGTCAAGCTCTTTAAACACCTACAGCCATCCGGTCGTCCGGTAAGTCCGGGCATCGCTAAAACTAAGAAACTCTAAACACATTACACCTCTGAATCCATATTTTGCGTCCAGAACATTTAAGCACTAGTTAAGAACCCGTAAACTTCTACAAAGCACCTCGGGCGATGCCCGACCGAGATAACAGAAATACGTAAGCTGAATTCAACAAAGCAAGTTTCGTGTTCCTCAGCTATTTTCGAATTCGGAAATATATTTCGGCTTTTCTTTTCAGGAAAAAAATTCTGGGGGAATAATTTACACATCCGTAATCTCGTAGCATTGAGGTAGCGCCTGACAGTACGAAACGAACAGGCTTTTTTCGACTTTTGTTAAGATCATTGGTAATAATATATGTCAGCAACATATAAAGTAAGTAGTAATATAATATTTTATCATGAAGAGTTATTTAGAAAACTTGTCGCAACACAAATCACAAAACTGTTAGTTACTGTCGAGTGCTGCTTAAATGCTACGAGATTAACGATGTGGAAATATAATTTATTCTTTTTAGGATTCCGTACCTCAAAAGGAAAAACGGAACCCTTATAGCATCACTTTGTTGTCCGTCTGTTTGTCTGTCTGTGAAGATCTATTTTCTCTGGAACGCGTGGAGGTAACAAGTTGAAATTAAAATCAAATGCAGGCCTGTAATCCCTTGAAGTTGTGGATAAATAAAACTTCGAAGTCAACGCAATTAAAAGACAGTCATTAAGAAAGGTGTTTCCATACAAATTGTCGTAGAAACTTCAAATTTTATGTAGCTATTACAGCACAACCGATCAGATAAATCTGAAAAACGAGAATCTTATATTTTTATGTCACGGACCAATATAAAGTACCCCACATTGCGTACATTTTGCTCAGGAGCAGAGCTGCTCTGCTAACACCCTAGTGATTCCAGGTATATTTTAAGTTACCTATAACTTAAAATATACGTGGAATCACTTGATTTTTTTTTAACTAAAAGGAGTTTGCGTTAAGCAGTAATACCTAAAAATACTGAACCCAAACACAACGCCCATTCCTATTTATCTCCACAACGACCAATGTTTGATCAAATCAATCCAAACACGGCCACATCTGGCCAATCCCGGACAACAATTACCGGTATTGGACCGGGATAACCCTAAACCAACGTGTTTGTTACCTCAGACGTAATCTGCTAATATTGTGTTAGTTAATGAGATTACGGTGTCCCTGCCCCGTACTGATTCACTATCGGATTTTTCGTGTACCTACCCGAGTTAACTAAGTTTTGCTTTCTGTGTCGTAAATTAAAATGTATTTTTAAGCGTTTGTTGGAAACACGAACTGTTTACGTTTACCTAATTTCCATGACTACAGCCATCTTGGTAATTAACTGAGACATTAACGCATCCATTCGAATTCCAGTAAGACGACTCATCAACCCTTAAGATCCCAATTAGAAACGCAATTATTTTGATGCTCGGCGCTTTAAACTCTACTAATAAGATTACTTGCGAGTGATACGAAACAACGGGATTCTACCTGCATTTCATGGCAATTAATTGTAGGAATTTATGAACAAAAACAATCAAACAACATCAAACAATAATGGTCTCTAAAAGACCATCGTTGCGAAGAAACATGCCCTGAAATATGAAGAGATTTGTCTGGAAAGTCATTGAAAAAAAAACGTAGGTACTTACCTAATAAGCTTTACTCTATTCAAAATCTCATTAATATAACGAGAAGGTTTTAAATGGAATTGGATATTTATAAGAAAAGTATATATTTGTGGACTAAGACAACTTTGTATATTATGAAGTCAATTATTTCACAGAAAATGATGTTTATTTTATAAATTTACTTTTAATTAATTAAGATAGGTATCAACGGCTCCGTTTGTTATAAATCTTGACCTCAATATTATTCCTGAAACAGTCTGTATTTATATTGCAAGGGAAGGTGTTAGACGATTTTGTAAAATGTAAGTGGTTGTAATTGAGGTAGGTAATTTCAATTATTTATTAAAGAATGGACGTCAGAACGTATACGTGCTTAGATATGTAATTTTCACAGCAGAAAGTGAAGAAAAAAACAAGTGGCAATTCGGCTTTATAGTTGTTCTTTCACAAAAATTTTGTGCGTTAAGATAATAATAAGTACTGTAAAGAAATCTTTTTGAAATAACTGTCCGAAAATAGAAAGACAAATACACGTAAGCCATATGGAAATAGGTTTACATGCACTGTAGTAACACCATCCTTTATTAAAGCTATTCTCAAGTAATGTATAAAGTTTAAATTTACATCAGTGAACCGACTGATGACTTACAAAGGTACTCCAAAAACGATTTATTCCTAATTTCATCGTCAATATAGTACCTTAGTATAACGGCCTGCAATCTATCTCCACTTTAGATTCCAAAGGCTTTCTCGGACCATCACATCTGTTTTCACCCCAAAAACCGCTCTGAAAAACAAGTTACTTTTTATTTCATCCCCCAGAGGGAAAACGGCAAATACTGAAAAGTTTTCTTTAAATATTCAAATGAGATCTCATTAAGGCTTGTTAGAGGCGAGCTACAAAATCCCTAATATTCGAGATTCCCTTGTAAAGCTGTGGTGGATGTCTTGAATCACAATTTCGGTACAGGACTCGACTGATTGCCAATGACTTTGGGAATCTTGAATGGAATAATAGCCTTATAAATTTGTTATTGCCCTGAGGGAAAATATTCTTAATTTTTTTTTAATCCCGCTATTACAATGTCTCTTGCATCGATAGTTATGGTTAAATATCAATTCGAAACGCGTATAACCCCTTATACCTAGTTCAAGACTATTTTTTTATCCAATAAGTCACAAGGTTTCGAATAGATCTGATTAAGTATAATAAATAGTACGTGATTTTGGCTCTCGTCCTATGAAGGAATAATCCTACATATTACTTTTACTATTCCAATAGTACCTATTTCAGTTCGTGATTTCATTGTATGTGTGACATAGACACAATATAACTGTACCCTTTGTATTCAGTAAATCAAAATAACTATCACTCGAACATCGAGTAGTACTCGTACTGCAGGAGAAAGCGATTCGCGTAGCACCGCGGAACCCCTATCACTGCAAATGTCACATTATCAATATTATGATACGATTCGTCTACCAAAAAAAACATTTTTTAATTCATATGCAAAAAGTATCACAGAAGGCACTCGATTCAGTTTTGTTCGACTGTACGTTTATTGCTTAGTATGTCACGAGTCATTAAAGTGCGTTCCGAATATATTATGCCTAATATTTGGAGTAAAACTAGTTTTATTTTCACGCAAAAACATATCCTACAATTAGAAGTGACAGTTTTCAATTATTCGCGATCTATAAAGTACTTAATCGCGGTCAATATCCCGTTCTCATTATGTCTTATTTAGAAGTGATTCAATACCCTTATAAAAACTATCCTGAAGACAAGCTCACTCCGATCAATAAGTCCCATTTCCCACTAATAAGTTCTTAGAACTAATCATTTAAGAAAATCGACATATAACTATGTAGAACAGCTTTATTCGAGTTAAATAATACGAAACGTAAAGGTGATTTATGACAATAATTAATTGCGATAACGCTCTACGCAATTATACAGTTCGTTCGAAAGATTAGGGCCGGATTCCGACCACAATCGGTTTGGGGGAATGAGTTATGTTGAGCTGAATGGGGCGTGTTGTAAAGAGAAACCAGAACCACGGGTTTGAAGACGAGCTTTCCTATAAACGAAGTAATATTAAAACATTTACATGCGTAGCTTGGGAATCTGTGAATGACAATGCCACAGATTAGCAAAGTGGCGTGAAAGTGAAGAAGCCTTTAGCCTGTGATGGGTGGTAGTGGGCTAATTTATTAACTTGGAAAGACCACGAGTAATGATCCAAAACATTTTGGGAAAACACAGATTAAACAGTAATTCAACAGCAACACAAGCAACCGGCTAACATTCTAAATAAACTTTACAAGTATGGTGGGAGAGACTTTTTTTTTTATTAATTAAGACAGATTTAGTTTAAATAAAACAGAGATACTACTTCACAGGTTTAAGTTTTTCGCCAAACCCCAAAATGTTTAAAGTGCTTATTTCAATTCGACATGAAAATTGGGAACCGAAAAATCATCATCCGATTAATCTTGTTAAACATCGGTTGAGTAATAATGTTGCTCGGCGACATTTCTGCTGTCGCAATATCAGAGATAATGCCCGCAGAATTATTTATTAGATCTTGAATTAATGTCCTTTTTATTAATTTTCGCAACGGCTTTCGGATTTTTGTATCACGAAATATAAGATTTGTGTCCAGATTTTGAAGTCGGTGTGCGTTTATATTGGACGTTCGCAGAATGGTAATAAAAAAATATTGGGTTCTATGAGTTGTGCTCAATAATTTCCAGAAACTTTAAAAATATAGCAACATTTTAAGTAAAAATAAGTATAACCACGGTTCTATTCTAAGTTACTAGCAGCGAAAAGTATTTATTTAGTCCCTCTCTGAACCTAAATTTGAAGCTTATTAAAACTAATACATTTCAAAATTTTAAATAAAGATTAGTGCGTCATTTTTCAGAAATCTATTTTATTACTTCGTCTAATTTTTTTTCAAAACCATCTCCATCCAATGATGTGGTCGAGTATAGTGTGCTACCCCTACATTTGATAATAATAACAATGACGATGAAAACGAGGGTAGTTGTGTGCCGCTGTCAGCTGCGCCTAGTAGTCGCGCGAGCAGAGCCGCGGACCGCAGTATGCGTCTCGCTGCCGCTGGGTCGTGCGCTGAGTGATCCGTTTTAATTCACTGTGATTGAATCTCACGGTAGTTTCGACGACCTTATAGTCCAGTGGTTAGAGACCCTGTCTATGAAGCTTGAGGTCCCGTGTTCGATCCCCAGTCTGGGCAGACGTTTGTACAATGATTATGAATGTTTGTTCTCGGGTCTTGGATGTTTAATAATGTATAAGTATGTATTTATCTGTATAAGTATGTTTATCAGTTGTCTAGTGACCAAAGTACAGGCTTTGCCTAGTTTGGGACTAGGTAAATTGGTGTCAATTGTCCCATGATATTTATTTATTACTTTCATGTTAAAATCATCTCCATTTGTCGAGTCATAGAATAAACAGACGAAAGCCATAAAATAAACGGCACTGCCAAAACGACGCGATGGCAAATGATCCCGCCAATTTGATTGATGCAGTCCCCGTTATAAATCTGCTTTCCTAAGAATAATATTTGATTTCATTTCATTTGTTTAATCAAACTTGAGTTCGAATTGAGGCTCCATTAATTTAGTACGATCGTAAAGTTGTTTAGTTGCGATTTAATTGTTATTGACTGATTTTATTGTTGATTGGCGGATTGAAATGGCGAAGTTGAAATGTTCTATTTATTACAATACAAGACTTGAACACCACATAACAAACCAGATGGAAATAAAGGTGCACTAAAATTATCGATATCAACAGGCGGTCTTATCGCAAAAATCAATTTAATCTTGAGTATCTGGTTAAATATTCGAGCTACAGAACTGAAATTCCTTATTATGTAAGAGCACACTGAAAAGAAAGGAGATATGTAATATACCTAGTATCTAGTACACCCTTGGTTTTGTTGTATATTTACTATAGACTGAACGCTGTAACTCGCCTACTAACATAAACCCCCGTGGGATTTTCAATAGTGGCATAATATACTCAGAGGCAAAATTAATGGCCAACCGTTTTTTCCTTGATTCATGTAAAAACTGTTATTTAAATAAAGAATACTTTTACAATAAATAGTTAAGACAGGGTGGGTGATTAATTGTGCCTCTGAGTATATTAGGTACAAATTGTGTATGTTCATGTTTGTTTACATTTAATAAATAACGTAAAACGTACTCTGAAGACAATAAAATTCAAAGCGTCCACACCTGAACCGCTGCGGGATGCCAGAAATCCCGCATCCCAACTATTTCAATAGAAAGTTCCAGAACTTTCCCAACATCCGAGCCCCTTGAACTGCTAAATGCTTTAGTGAAAGAAGTTTATAATCTACGAGGTTTGATGCTTCACGGTTAAACATGTTTTAACCCCCGACGTAAAAAGAGGGGTGTTATAAGTTTGACCTGTGTATTTGATGCGTGTTTGGGTGTATATGTATAGAAATCTGTATGTGGCATCATAGCTCGCAAACGGATGAACCTATTTGGATGCGGATTGTTTTTAATAGAAAGCTAGTTTAATCGAGATGGTTCTCAGCAAGTTTCATCAAAATCGATTCAGCCGTTCTTGAGATATTGAACTTTTAAATGAAAGTTTCGGGGTTTTTTCAACTTTTCTAAGTTAGTGTTAGGCTGTACTTATAATTATTTTTTAAATACCGACGCAAAAAGAGCGATGTTGTAAGTTTGTGACATCGAACCTCCAAAACGGAGAAATAGATTTCTTGCTTAGTTTCATCAACTTTGAAATATTTGACTTTGGCTATTTAAATGCTGGGAGGGGGGGGGGGGGGTTCAACTTTTCAGTTGTTATATTAAGTACTAGCTTTCGCCCGCGGCTTCGCTCCCGTGGCAGAACTCTCTATTCCGTAAGAATTTCGAAAAATGTCGCCTTATCCCGGGCATACATTATAAAAGGAACCTCTATGTCAAATTTCAGCTTTCTAGGTCCAGGGGTTCCGGCTGTGCGTTGATAGATCAGTCAGTCAGTCACGTTTCTGTTTTATATGTTTAGATATGATCGATTTAGGTATGCGTAAGTTTTAATGTACAAGTGTATCCTAATCCTAACTCCTAACTAATATTATAAAAGCGAAAGTAACTCTGTCTCTCTGTCTGTCTGTTTGTTACCTCTTCACGGGAAAACCGCTGCACCAATCTAGATGAAATTTGGTAAGAAGATAGTTTGAATATTGAGGAATAACATAGGCTACTTTTTATTCGGGAAAATTATACAGTTCCCGCGGGATAGCGATAACCGAAATCTAAGCTGACGAAGTCGCGGGCAACAGTTAGTATGTCTATATTTTTCTTATTCCTGTGTTATGTAGCCGAAGCAATTCAAACATCTATTTTAAATTAAGCAGCGTTTAATTTAATCTCATCAATTAGTTATCCATAGCCAATCCATTAATATTCGATTAGTAAACAAAAGGCCTGTTTAAGCAAAGGTACACTGATGGTAATTTGAGCCGGCTCCTTTGAATGTATTCAGTAAAATCTTAATTACTGCAAAATTTCCTTTGAAATGAGAAAGAAAAGCAATTCTGGGAAGAAACGAACGCGGAAAAAAAAGAATGTGTTACGTATCTCTTATATTTATACAGATGTTTGAACATGGATGTATAATTTCTTGGCAGGACTGCGCTGATAGATGCTCAGCTAGATAAGTTCGCAAGCAAAGTTGACAATATTGTAAGTTTACATTACACTAAAGCAAGCTATTAAAACTCTTCTAATTAGGACACGGAATAATATGGGGGTACCCAAAATCTGCCACAGGTGACCATTGAACCATTGGACATTTTATTATAGCTGCCATCTATTGAAAGTAAACATTTACTGTTTACTTAATGAAGAAATTACGCTTAATTAAGTTTAGCTAAGAACTAGCCTAGAGATAATTGCTTAACAACCGTAAAACACAGTACTAATTGCAAAACTATTTCTTTGAGGTATACGATAGGTACGTTCACGTCTTTACTATTTTTCCTTACCTACGGTACGTCGTTGGTAAAAGCATACTAGCAGTTTGCAGATGATTAAAATGCATTAAACGTTTAATAGTAAAAAAAATAAGTTAACCTGCATCCTTGCTTACGATACGACTACAGTTTCTCACGAAACGTTTCCAAGTTTTCGAAGATTATCCCACTTTTTTTAACAACGATAATAATATGGATTCCTGTTAACATTACACATCCACGTTTCAGAGTCATTATTCGTTCACGCTTGCGTGTAATCAAATCTTTGAGATAATTTCCTTAAAAGATAAAAGAACTTATTATCGGAATAAAACGCAAAAATTCTTTGTGCAAAAGCTTTTATTTGTGTTTTTGTTATTCTGTTTTATTTAACTTCAAGTACTTTAATATATTGGCCAAAATTGTGAAGTAGGTTATACTTACCCTGCGGCATTTAAGTTCAGGCGAATGTATTGGAATTGAATGACAGTGGGATTTTGACGGTTTGTTTTCGTAACTGCAGTCGAAAAGGTAAAAAAAATATCAGTAAATAGGCGGTTAAATGCTCTTTTGCGAGTCATTTTTTTAGTTAATTTAGCGCTTTCGGAAAGCCTTGGCACAGGGTATTTTATTCTAAAAACAAGTTACAATAAATATTACAATACATAAGTACCTAAATTCCACAAAAGAATTAATTATGTACCTAAGAACAAAAGTCCCTAAATCATAAGAAAATTTAATATATTTTTTACAGTATTATATGAACAAGTCTACAACTCTATTCAATCTCGCAGTCACGGAAAGACCAAGAAGTGATAATTTGTTTTTATCAAAACCGCCTTCAAAAAAAACCTTAGAAAAAAAACGTTAAATAATCCTCTAAAATAATGATAAATAAATAAAATAGAATAAAATGCGTTTATTTCGGACAACAGAAACTAAAGCCTAAAGTTTTATGGCCTAGCAGTAGCAGATATATGAAGTCGGTGCTTCATTCAAAGAATATTCCGCTCGCACCACACCGACTTCATATTTCTGCTGCTTAGTGCTAGGCCATAAAACTTTAGGTTTTAGTTTCTGTTGTCCGAAATAAACGCATTTTATTTTATTTTATTTATTTATCATTATTTTAGAGGATTATTTTAAGATTTTTTTTTAAGTTTTTTTTTTTGAAGGCGGTTTTACTTTTTTGTTAAAAGATTTTTATTTTACAATTTTACGTTGATTTAACATTTTCAGAATTATCCTCCAACTCCTAACCGTTAAGGAGTTGTACCTTCCATCATCAGCTCATCAACATAAGATAATGACTACCAGACGCAAATACTTGAATAGCCTTAGAAAATATATGAAACACATGATACGTGCCTATAAAATTTGAGGGTTGCCCTCGATTTCCCTGAGATCCCATCATCAGATCATGACTTGGTGACAGTGGGACCACCTCAGGAGTATACCCTTTCGAATAATTATTTAACATTTTCAGAATTATCCTCCTACTCCTAACCGCTAAGGAGTTGTACCTTCCATCATCAGCTCATCATCATGAGATGATGACTACCAGACGCAAATACTTGAATAACCTTAGAAAATATATGAAACACATAGTACGTGCCTGTAAAATTTGAGGGTTGCCCTCGATTTCCCTGGGATCCCATCATCAGATCGTGACTTGGTGACAATGACACCACCTCAGGAGTATACCCTTTCAAATAAAAAAAAAATTGAAAATCGGTCTACAATTGACGGAGTAATCGATGAACATAATTACATACAGTGGAACGTAGAACCTCTTCCTTTTTTGAAGTCTGTTAAAAATATTGTATTTTCACTACGTAATCTCAATAACACCAAATCTACCGGGGTCGCTCCAGGAGGTCGCCAGCAACGTGAAGAGTGTGCTCTGCTTCCTCCAGGAGCTGGGCTGGCATGAATAGTGCCGTCAGCCCCCTCACGCAAAATAGACGCAAACTAGTCGTCGAGTTGCGGAAAATAGCCCGTGCTACAATTACAAATTACAAACACCAAATCTATTACACCAAGAAAGTAAACTTTATTAGGAATTCATTCGTAGCGTAAAGACGCGGTCTGAATAGTGCTTGGCACAAAGAGTGGTAAATTCATATGACATGCGGCCATATGACGACTGCAGCCTTTAGGTACTTTAGGGCTGGGGTAACCTATCGACGGACAACAATCTTGTCGATAAAAGTAACTTAAATTTAATGAAATGTAACGCGCACGTGATGTTTCAGTTCTGCTAATAATTTGCAGTCACGCAAAAGTACCATGTTTATTTTTCCTTATCTTGAAGCATTTTTTACAAACATTTACAATAAAACGATCATATGAATTATCCAGAGCAAGGCATTAGCTTCAAAAAACTAGCTTATACAGAGTTCGTTTTAATGAACGTCATAACTTCACCCAGGGTTTTATTAAGTCTAAATGAACACAAAGATAACATTCTCCTATATAATTTGTCAATCAGCAGAGACAATGAATGTATGGGGGAATGATTTTTTTTTTTTTCAAAGTAAAAATCTTACAGGGGTGTTCATTTAGACTTACTCAACCCCTGGCGGGTCTTGGCGGTTCATTAAAGCGAACCCTGCACACAAAAACCGGCCAAGTGCGAGTCGGACTCGCGCACGCGGGTTCCGTAGAAAGATTTTAACGCTTTTCCCCAGTGTTTTAAAAAGTCCAGTGTTAGCAGAGTCCTGCTCCTAAGCAAAATGTACGCAGTGTGGGGTCAACTTATATTGGTCTGCGAAATATGCTGGTGCTATAAGAGCTATCTTCATACCAAATTTCAAGTTTCTAGGACAACAAAGGTTTTCAAAATACGGCAATTTGTATGGAAACAACTTTTTTAATGTCTGTATCTTTTGATTTCGTTGACGTAGATGCTTGATTTTTTCACAGCTGTCACAAGGGACCGCAGGTTTGAGTATTAGATATTAATTTCAGCATGCTATCTCCACGCGTTCCAGAGAAAAAGGGTCTTGACAGACAGACAGACAGACCGACGGACAACAAAGTGATCCTATAAGGGTTCCGTTTTTTCCTTTTGCGGTACGGAACCCTAAAAACCACCCGGTTTCGAAATCATGTTTGGTAAAATAAACGTTTATAAGTTTAGTCCCTGTAATTTTATAGCTTGATGGTCATTCACAAATATTACAGCAAGTAGACTGCCAACATACAATGACAATGCAAAGAAAAATCCGTTAAGCAGCTGGACTTGAACCAGCAACCTCGGTAATCCGTACCACGCTCCACCAATTAAGCTATACTTAACGTTGGTGTACCTAACGAATTTTTCAATGCCTTGTGTCATATTTTTTATTTGGAAGATCTCTCCTCAGCGCCATCTATGAGTAGCTTAATCAAGCGGCTCACCCACTACGGAACTTCTACAGTTACGCATTAGTGGCAAGAGATGGAACTATTTTCTGAATCAATGAAAATAATCGATTTATTGATTATTTTTGTTTTTATTTTTATGAAACATCAATTAATCAAGCGGCTTGATTAAGCTACTCATAGATGGCGCTGAGGAGAGATCTTCCAAATAAAAAATATGACACAAGGCATTGAAAAATTCGTTAGGTACACCAACGTTAAGTATAGCTTAATTGGTGGAGCGTGGTACGGATTACCGAGGTTGCTGGTTCAAGTCCAGCTGCTTAACGGATTTTTCTTTGCATTGTCATTGTATGTTGAATTTCATACTATGAATGTTTCATAAAAATAAAAACAAAAATAATCAATAAATCGATTATTTTCATTGAAGTAGACTGCCGTCAAATATTTAATTGTTTTATGGAAAATCACCTTCTATTTGAAATAGAAATAGAAAAATATTTATTCAACGTACACAAGTGACAAGTATAATAAAAAACAATTAAAGAAGTAAACAAAGACGTTGAACAGGATCCCTCTCAGCATTGTGCCGCGGCTGGGACCACGGCGCTGGTTTTCAGAGGGACCCCGATTAAAACTAAACCTTAAAACGAAGACAAAAACAGTGTACACATAACGGTGAAAAGGAAAGAGGTAAGTAATTTGACAAATAAACAATAAAGACAATAAGTAGACAAAAGACAGTTATACAAGAGAAAAGTAAAGATATAAAACAGATAAGAGAACTAAAATAATTTCATAGAACAGAATAAGGTTCACCTAGCTAGCTAGGTTGAGAAGCAAAATCATCATCATCATCACGTGCTGTTATCCCTAATCAAGGACATAGGGCTCTCAGCATTTTACTCCATTTGGAACGATCCTGCGCTACCACCTCCAGCTCATGCCCAGGGATCTCCTTTTCGACCGAACGCTGCCATGTTGTTGTTGAGAAGCAAAATAGTAAATTGTTATCGTTTGTTTACTATTTTATTCATAATACCCGAATAATAACCTGACCAACTTCGAAAAGTTAATAACCCCCAAATTTTTCATTTCATTTCAAAGTTCAATATCTCAAAATCGGCTGAACCGATTCTTATTAAAATTAGCTAAGAACCACCACTAGAAAACCTGCTTTCAAATAAAAAACCTTCTAAATCGGTTCGCCCGTATATGAGCTACGGTGCCACAGCCGTCATACATAGCCGTCAAACTTTATAACAGCACTCTTTTGTGTCGGGGGTTAAAAACGAATCTCATCGATTTATCGATAAATTCCAAGCGCACCACTATTGGCGACAAAATTCATAGTGAGCACACTCGGCTGCCATATGACGTCGACTCGATGGAGCGGTCTCTATTGAATGAGGTCTGGACCTTTTATTGGAAATATGGAGTGAGAGTTTGTTATAATTATTCAATTTTCGAATGAATGACATTTTTTGGGTGCTTAAAGAAAATAAGGATGCGGTACCTATTAATTAATCACGATACATTACACGATACACGATAATTAGTCACGATATATTTTTTTTTAATATTACATTGTGAAAAATAAGTCTTGAAATGGCTATTATAGTAGTGTTGATTTGAATGAATAACTTGGCTACTTATTATAGTCGTAACTCGCAATACTGTTTGCTGATATATCTATCATTGAAAATAACTACTTAGTTAATAAAAGGTTAATTTGGTTGCGTTTTATAATAATAAATCGGTAATTTATCAGATCACACAGATCCATAGAATGTTAGACAATGATCATAATAAGTCGTAAAACATCGTAATTTTGATTTTATTGTAATTGTTTTGTGTTATTATTTTATTTCTATTTTGACATTTAGCGATATTAGATCTATTTCTTTAATTTGTTTTCCTGATTTCAATTTTATTAATTATTTTATTTTGTTCATACTATAGACGATTTCAATAATGAATTCTCGTAACTTGACATTGTACAATTTATGATGTAATTTTTATTGGATGAATAAATAATCTAAATCTAAATCATTTTCATTTCCGTATTCAATAAAGAGTTATTGTATTGTACATTCATTTTAAATTAATTTACATGATTATGAATCACAATCACAATATCTCAAATTAATTTTTCGTGTAGCAAACAAAGGCTCAGAGTGATAAACGCGCGGTTGTTTTATGCGGATAAAATCTACGTTAAACGCGATGCGATTGACGCACATAATTTTACATCAAGTAATCTAATTACCAAACATGTTTCACGCGATGAACGCATCATTCAACAAAGAAGGCAAAAGTTAATCGCATGCGTCTAACGCTGCGATTTCCGCAGAAAACAAACGCGCGCCTATAACACATCCAGTGATTTTGGATAACACAATCTGACTTTTCCACGATAGCTTTTATTATCCCTTTGGCACTATCTCTCAGGCGTGTCGACGTGATTTTTTGCGCAATATCGCATGAAACCCATCCGAGTGTGTACATAAATCAGCAAGATTTACACTAAATGTTGCGTCTGTGTTCTCAGTAGGGCTAGCATGACTGGCCGCGACTTTGTTTGTCGCGCGAGATTATATTACCCGCTCCGTTGCATTCTGAGTGACAGAAAAGGACGGGCAGTTTTTCTCATGCGGGATAGAAATCGCACTGTGATTTGTGCTAGACCTATACTGCTAAATACTACAATCTGGCAGTTTTCAAGTCTAAGAGCAATAGGCAGTTACTAGGCAAGCGTGGTCCCTATAAGACCTCATCTTCGCTCACCATCAGGCGCGATTGTGGCCAAACTCAAGTCTATATTAATGTTTTTATGAAGTTGCTTACAAATCGCGATCATCATCATCATGTCAGCCGAAAGACTTCCACTGCCGGTCATAGTCCTCACAAAGGCTCTCCATTCAGACTGCTCTTGTGCTTTCCGCAAGCTAAGCGGTCATCTACATATAAACAATCCACGGTTGATCTATCATTAGAGAATACCTATTAATTAATCCCGAATAACTGACTACCAACGTAGTTATATCGTAATAGCCTATGATTAGCTGCAAAAGGCAAACAAAATAAATGAGCCATTTGTTCCCCGAATAGCCAAATCGTCTTTATTGCTACCATTATATCGAATAAGGGAATTAAACCAAACAAAAAGGCAGTTTCACTCATTGTTATTTTCTCTTCGCGTGCCGATAATCTTTAGCGATCCGACATGGTGCCGTAAAAGTTGGCCTATTGAGTTTAAGAGTGATAAAAAGGCTTATACTCATCGAATAGAAAGAAAGAAAAAATAGAAAAAAGAAAGAATAGAAAAGCTCTACCTTTTGTATGTAAGTTGGTGAAATGGACTGCAGTGTTTCTTGAGGCGAGTTCTCCTTGGCAATGATGGTCTTTCTGAAAGCGCTAGTATACTCAAAAAGTCGTGCAAAAGACCCACATGCTGCCTCTTCAAATTTTGATTTTATTTTGAAGAAGAGAAGAAAGCTAATGCTTAGTTTTCAGCAACGCTAATTTCGTTGTACATAATCAACAGACATTTAATCTGTGTGTGTGCATCTCATAATAGGTAAAATTAATAAACAGTTTATAGAATAATTTGACGCTGCAAAAACATTACTATTATAATTATTTTTATAAATAATGCCCCATTTTTCAAACTACAAATAATGATAACTCTAAAAATAATAATAATTACTACTTAAAACTACCCCCCCCCCAATTTCTGCACACATGACAACTTAATATCCCACGAAACTACGAGTAATGTAACTCGTAAAATTACTGCTGAATATTTAACAATAACTGACAAGCCCGCAGTAACTTAATTCTATGTTACACCATCTGTAATTAACGAGCTTAAAGTACATCAAAATTATTACAGTAACATCAAAGCGAAAGTTTTGAGCTCATGAGCTATGATTACAGTGGTTGTGTGAGGGGGTTGAAACGGTTCACAACGTAGTTATGTTATGCCTAATTATGTATTATTATAACATAACCTGTTGGTCTTAGACAAGTTTGTTTTATGTTAGTTAGTGTTATCTTTAATGAGCTTCAAAAATTTGAGTTTGAAATTTCGTGAACTCCCACTATTTCTATTCAATTGTTTAGGTAGGATACCGTAAGTATTACCCTGTTTGTCAACAAACACATTTGATCTTAAATAATTATTAAATAAGCATACGACTATCTAATTGATCTACCGTCACCAAATGATTTATGACGCAAGTTTTCATTTTAAAGTGGAGTATACCATTAGTGTGCGGAAACTTAATATGGGCTGTGACGAACTGAAAACTCGCTAACACGTGACATCCCATGTGATTAAGTATGACGTCGGCAACAAAGACGTTGAATATGTTGATATCAGTTACCATAATTCGCTTAGTAACCGACTCCGAGGTATAAAGTTGCAGGGTATTGTCAGTAAACATGACTTGACAAGGCTGCAGTTATAAATAAATGTTACCAAAGCTCCCATAATTAGGTAGTATGCAGCAGAAGTCGCCGTCTATGACATTATCATCATCAGTAAAGTCGTTGAAAGGTATTTTGGGGTTTTGGCTATGTTCGGATTATGATTCAATAAAAAAAAAATACAATTGTCACGTCCTGAATCCCTCTTGAAACAAACAATAAAATTGTCAAGCTCAATAGTGATGGGCCAGACCAGGAGGCCGGATGTTGGTTGAATGGTCGGAATTTCTTAGAATTTAGGAACCAAATGTCATGTGATAAACTTTATCCAACTCCACTGACATTTTTTTTTTAAGATTTGTTATTGGAATTGATTTATTATTTATTACTGACAATTGTTTGAAACTGGAACAAGGAAGAGCCACTTTTTGCAATTTCCTTGTCAGTTACAAGAATGCAACATAAGACCTTTAAACAGTGACCTTTGTACAGCAGAACACTCACTTTATACAATGTGGCACACTGTCAAACGCTCTGAAACTTCGATTTCTGCAATCGCTATCAGTAGGTACAATTTGTTGCGCGCGGTTCTAGAGAATAAATCGAATCAGTAATACATAAACTTACAAATGTTTTCTATTGTTATTCACACAACACTACTTCTTCACTTAACAAAATCAACTCGCAATTTGCTGTGGCAAATTGGCATGCAACCCCGCACTGCGAACGGTCAGACATTTATCACTTGCTATTCTCGAGCTCTCTAGGCATAAATAATAAATACTGGCGGGCCCTCAACACACGGCCTTCTGGATCGCGTGTAAATGTGGGTGGTTGGTTGATTTACAAATGGCGGGTTGTGATTATTATGATTGGACACTGATATTGTAGTAGGTACATCATCATCATCTTCTTATAATTTAAAAGACTTATGTCGATGCAGTTCCCTCTATTCCGTTCTTTGCAATGTGAGTTTGTTCACCACCTGATACGACACTGCGTCTATCTTCTTCTTTATTTATCTTCGGCCTTCCCTTTACTCTCTTTCATTCTATAATTGTTAGTATCAGATCGTCGTGTCATAATGTATACTACACGTGCACTAAATATCAAAGCACCATAAAGAATCCAAGATTTTACTTCAATGCTCCTACATAGTTAATCTCTTGCGATACTAATTGCCCTTGCCCACACTTGATTCAATCAATTCGTATCTAAAATATTAATTTAATTAGTTATTGTTATTAATTTTCCACTGTCCGTTCTCCTTAGCGCGAGTTCATTCACTTTTTCATACGACGCAGTGTAATCTTCTTCATTATTTGGTCAACTTTCTTCGGTCTTCTTTCGGTCTGTCTTTCTTCCTCTTCCAGAATTTATTTATATCTTTATATCATTTAAGTATTTTTTTCCATTCAGATCGTAGTGTTTCTCCCTCTTCTATTTTTTTTTTCCTAACTATTTCCACGACCTTCTCATGAAATACGTGACTCTCTCGACTAACGTTTCGCTCAATAGTGCAGTGTGTGTCCATCTGCCCATGTCCTATATTATCAATTTTCGTTGTTTTTCATACGTAACGCAATCAGGTTAATTTACACTCCCGTTTAAATGAAAATTACCCGTTCCAACAATTTATGAACGCTTTCAAAGTAATAGCCCTGGACTTAATAACCGCCATTATTTTTATTTGGCTGCATTTCCATTATTGTTCTGTAAATTTAACCTGTACTTTTTTAATTTTATTTACAGAGCCTTGGTGTTTTGCGAGTCATGGATTACAATAAACATTTATTCAATTTATTTTTCCATTGCAGACATTAAGTACTAAACGTAATTTCTACTGTCCTTAGTATATCCGATCACTGAATAACTTACGGTAGCCGAAAATGTACAGAAAACATTTTAGTCATTAGTAGTTAAATTAAATGGATCTGTAAATACCCGTTAATACTTAATTAATAAAAACTCTTTCTTTTGACCTTCATTTACCTTATGTGTATCTATGTTTTAATTTGTACACCCTCGAAGATTTAACTAATAATTATGTTTTTTCTCATCAAGTATTACAATGAGTTTTTGGTCTAAAAGATATCAAAATTTTGACGTCGACCGTACAGGAAGCCTAAATATAAACCTACGAAAACCTTGAAGCTGAATAATGACCGAAGACAATGATAATGACAAAAACACACCTCTGTTAGCCGTGAGTCACATAAAAGACAGTTTTTAAAGGAGTGACCTCATCACTTTCGTAAGTAAAAGGCTCCTTAGAGTTGTGTCACCTTCGTAAAGGTTAAGTTTAGCAAGGGAGAATAGATTGCTAAAAAAATAGTAGATTATGCAACTGTTAAATATTGAGGGTCCTAAAAACACTGCCTCGTTCTTTTAATAAGATCACACGTGTGTTTTCAGGCCTAATTAATTTTCATAGAAAAACTGGTTCTCGTAATGCTGATAATTTTCTACGGTTTCTGAACGCATTATTGAGGACTTAACTATGACGTGTGTAGACAAACTGGTTTACAGGGGGTCGAGCACGAGTTTTCGAATCTTGCGTAACGTTACGGTTATCGTATCGAGATCGAGAAACCTCATACTAAATTTTAGTTCCAAATACGCTCACGGACGGGCGCGGTTCCAAACTTCACACGAACTCGATAACGTTTTACTATTCGATTTTACGTGACGCAGGTTTCGAATATTCGTACTCGGGCGTCTGAACTAACGCAATTATTTTTCATTATGCGAGGATGCCGTTTTGCCTACAAGGACAGATTCTCCTAAGGTCAGACTACGAAACAGAAAGTTTGAGCTTACAAGAATATTATGCACGGTTGGCGTTCCGTCCCTTCAAGAATTTTGTCTTAATGAAAAATGTAATATAATAATGTCCTCTAATACTCATAGGAGGCATGTGCCCAGCAGTGGGTCGTAAATAGGACACAGGCGAAAATGCGGGCAACAGCTAGGTAGTAATAATGTAAATGAAAAACATAATGTAATGCATTGACTTACTAATACCACGGACTTTGGGTCTAGTACTAAATTCACGAAAAATGTGTCCCAGTACCTACAACACGGAATTTTTCGATGACAGCCAACCAGCCGTATGGCAGCAGCGCTGTCGTTGGACCAAACTAAGACTGACTGACGCTCGATTAGTTTTTTTTTTTTTTGCAAATTAGTGGTCTTTTGGTTCGGACGTTTTCAAGCGCTAACTCGAAGTTAGTGTTAGTAAGTCAACGATGTAATGATATATTTCGTCGTAAAATATTGGTAGATGACTGTATTGGAGCGATTTAACGCATACGATTAGCTTGTTTAGGAAACACGAGTACCCTTAAACGTTAATGACAACCGTTTAAAAATAAAGAACGTGGTTACGTGTTACGTGACAGGAACTAGCATGAAAAGGGAAACAAAAACAAATTTAATTTAGACCCCGATCACGTTTACTACGATCTTTATTATATTTTGAGCATCCATTCAGTCTTCTTAGCCCACCCAAATATATACTTAACAATGGATCGTTAATTGCTTAATCTATAATTATACGTATACACACAGGTTGTTTATTGATGAGAAACGCGTACTACATACACAATACATTTTTACTAGTGGTTAAAGGTCATGTTAGCGGAAGAGGAAAACCGGCCAAGAGCGAAAAAATGATCATTACCCTACCAGAGGGTCAAACACTACTTTTCGAATCCTGCGTAACGTCACGGTTATCGTATCGAGATCGAGAAACCTCATACTAAATTTTATTCCAAATACGCTCACGGGCGGGCGCTATTCCAAACGTCATACAAACTCGACAACGTTTACTATTCGATTTTACGTGACGCAGCAGGTTTCGAATATTCGTACTCGGGCCTCTTATCCTCAAAGTCTTAAAGTACCACTCTGCTTTAGATTTAAATCTAAATTTAATTTTTAGGTTTCAATCAATACCACTCTGCTGACTGACGTTTGACGCATCTGTTTCAGAAAAGTAAAGTCTCGAATGTATTTTATCTGTATCATACATACTTTGTGACTCAATGTTTACTTGATGACATGGACTAAGTTGAGCAGATACAAGGAAGCTCTTAACGATAACTACGAAAAACAAAAATCCACCGTCCTTTGCTAAATTCTCAGCGGCTTAAAAGAATACCTTGCATGATAAATACACGTTAAATTTCACTGCCGCAGGTAAATCGCAATAGCGCGCATTTTCACCGATGAGAAATGTTTCAATTCACAAGGAAATTGCCTTCGAAAAATGCCTGTAGGTTTGTTTTACGATTCTTCCACGCCCACGGCATGCCAAACAAAACGGGCGTAAGTTGAAGATGCGGTAAAAAACATGAAGATGTAATGCTAGAATAATATTTTGTGGACTGTGTAAGTAATAACATTGGCTTGGGGAAGGGGGCTTGAGAAAGTAGAACGCTTGGATTGAGGTGAGCTTTTTTGGTTGGTATGGAGATAATTTATGTTAGAACCCATTGCTAAAAATGCTGATGGTAATGAATAATGAACTAGTACTTCAGTGGGATGTGACCTTATTTTATTTTTAAATTGATTTCAACATGAATTCAGACCTCATAAAATTATTTAAATATTGTTAGGAGCAGACAGACATAAGCGTTGTAAATTCATCGCGTTTAGAATTGCAAGGTTTCCGTCACGTAAGAGTCCGCGCCAGAAATAAGTCACTCTGACCATCGATCGACTAATTTATAGTATCTTTTTAGAATAAATATAATAATACTTTATTGACACTCTTGGAACAAAAATTGTATATTTACTACATTAAATTAAACCAAGTGTGGCAAAAGGTTTGCAGTCAGCGTGTGCTGTGGTTGCGTGCTCCGTGGAGGCCTGCCTGCCCTATCTGACCGAGAGCAGCTCCGAAAACATTTCTTATCTTATTAGCTCCTAAACAAACCTGGTTTGAAACCTTGGGTCCATGAGGTCCCGGCGCTTAAAAGCTTATTTCCGAGTTGCAAAAGCGCTTGGTCGATGCAACTTGTGACCAAAGAGCTGGCAGTAAACACTCTCAAGGAATCAGCAATTCAGCATCGCTATTCAGTGACGCAACGCTGCCAGTCTTCTGAGCACAATGCCACGGGGACCTTAGTTAGGTTTAATTTAGTTTAATTAGTTTTATCTTGGATTTAATGTCATTGTAATGCTTTTTATGTCAACAAACGAAAAAAACTCACCGACGGCGCAGTCAGCAGTTGCAGGGCTTCACTCAAATGCTTCAGGGTCAGGGTGTTCCGCTCCTCCTCATCATCATTCGCAGGATGGTGTATCGAAGACTGTCGGGACCTGAACTCCGGCTTTTTGCCGCCAGATCCCCCTCCGTTCGCGAATTGGTGCTGCGACGAGGCCCGTCGAAACGAGCACGCCATCTTGGATTTTTAAATTTGTAACGGTTGGAATGTCAACTCATAGTATTAGGAACTGGTGTGTTATCTGTAAAGACAAAAAAAGACTAATTTAGTGGAAATAACAAAGGGAAGCCGTGATAGCCTAGTGGTTTGACCTATGGTCTCTTGGAAGCAGAGTGTCGTGGGTTCAAATCCCGAATTTATGTGCGGAATTACATTTGTAATTTATCATGAGCTTTTCGGTGAAAGAAAACATCGTGAGGATACCTGCCGCACGGAGCGAGGGTCAAGACCTCTCTCGCGAAGACGACGCCCCAAATCTTGAAACTTGATTTAGTGGAAAAAATCGCCTGAAGAATTGGCGAAAACATAAACTGCTGGCCATCCAATTTACGTTATCCATAATTGAATTTGATGTTTATTCAACCTTAATTTTGTTTGCAATGTTTGATTGCAGATAAACACCGGGATAGGGGAAACTTCTAAAATAAGTTATATAAATGTGACAATAAAATTATTCATGTAATTTTTTTATGCATCACCTATTTGATTGGGTGTACTTTAGCAAAGTGTATTCCCTTCCGTTTGTTTTCGAATCAAATGAGAGGAAAAACCGTATCCCCTAGGGGCAAAAATAAAATTCGTTTTATACGCTTTGTACATTTCGTTGGTCGGATTCAAACGAAATGAGCCGACAAAAAATTATACAAGGCTTTTTATTTCCCTTTTTGAAGTCTATCATACATGGAAAAATATTTTCCTTGCGTTAGAGACGACTATATAATCATTATGTATACGATTGCTTATCCTTTTCGCGCGTTGTGAAACACTGAAGAGAGAAAAACACTGAAAACGATGGAGCCGTATTTTTATTTTACCAGTACCCAATATGTTTATTCAAAGGTCGTAATAGCCAGTGCTTTGACCTATAGCCTCATAAGCAGAGGGTCATGGGTTCGAGCCCGAGCTCGCACCTTTGAGTTTTTCGGAATTTATGTGCGGAAATACGTTTGTAATTTATCACGAACTTTTAGGAGAAGGAAACATCGTGAGGATACTGAGGGAGCACGACTTTTCGAATCCTGAGTAACGTTATGGTTATCGTATCGAGATCGAGAAACCTCATACTAAATTTTAGTACCATACGCTCACGGGCGGGCGCTGTTCCAAACGTCATACAAACTCAATAACGTGTAATTACACAGCCGGTGTAATTACGGGCACAAGAGGCATTTCATCTTAGCTCTCTAGGTTGGCAACGCATCTGCAAACTCTCCGGGGTTGCGGGTGTCTATGGGCAGTGGTGATCACTTACCATCAGGTGACCCACTTGTTCGTTTGCCTTCCTCGTCGTATAAAAAAAAAACGCTTACTATTCGATTTTACATGACGCAAGATTCGAAAAGTCGTGCTCGACACTTTGCACTGCATCCTGCGAACCTATTCAATGGTGTGTGTGATGTTCCCAAGCACTGGGCCCGCGTGGGAACTAACCCAAGCCTTCTTAATGTGGGAATAGGCCTGTGCCTAGCAGAGCGACGTAAATAAGGCTGATGATGATGATGATGTTCTAGCTCTTATTTTTGCAGGTGGAAAAGACAAAGGCTACAATTAGGTGACATTGTCTAAGTACATATTAATAATAATAATAAATAAATATCATGGGACAAATTGACACCAACTGACCTAGTCCCAAACTAGGCAAAGCCTGTACTATGGTACTAGACAACGGATAAACATACTTATATAGATAAATGCATACTTATATACATAATATTTATTTGTTCTTGGGTCTTGGATGTTTAATATTATTAAAAATCCAAGATCCGAGAACAAGCATTCGTATTCATCATACAAATATCTGCCCCGACCGGGATTCGAACCCGGGACCTCAAGCTTCATAGTCAGGGTCGCTAACCACTAGGCCATTCAGTCGGTCGATTACGATGATGATGATTATTCTAAATTTTCAACTAATATTATTAGTCCGATTCTGTCACGTAAAATAAAATATTTTTAATTAATTTCGTTTAGTATGAATGAGTGATTTCACTGTCTTCACTAAGTAGGGAAGCTGAAGCTGTAGATACTAATATATATCCCATTCCATTAAGACAAGTGTTAATTAATCCCAGTGCGACTACAGCAATAAATCTCATTAGATTTCTCGCCCGCAGATGTGCACAGCTTAACGATATAGTTATGAAAATTGCTATATTTGTAAGTAAATCAGTAGGAGTGTTTTATCTCTCTGTTTTAAATAGTCGTCGTAGCTTTCTTGCAAGAACGTAATGTAAATTGAACTATTTTAAATTGAGAGCTTCATGAGACTTCGACATATCTAATTTAGGATCGGATATTAGTCCGACCAGTCGAAGAATCTATTCGAAATTATTCTATCTATTTAACTCGTATTTTTACGGTTTTCCAATTAAAATCTATTATTAAATTTTTATTAAGTATACTCAATGAAACAAGAATATACAAAAAACCAAAAAAAATACTAAACATGTTTAAGCACCGTGACACGCAATGTCAATAATTCGGATTCGGTCCCCGGGGCATGTCTTATTTTTCTGGTATTCTGTACAATATTAAGTAAGTAAGTACATAAACACTTTATTATACAAAAAAAACGGAATAAAAACACAAGTTACAACAATCAAATTTGAGAACAAAGGCGGACGTATCCCTTGAAGGTATCTCTACCAGCCAATAATAATATTATTGTTTCAGTCAGTATTTAAATTTTAACAATAACTACCGTAGGACTAACTTTACTATTCGATATAATAAAATTACCCAGTATTTTAGCTATCGTATTGAACTATTCAGTGCCCTGCCCTAAGCACGACTTGTCGAATCCTGCGTCACGTAAAATCGAATAGTAAACTATAACGAGTTTGTATGACGTTTGGAACAGCGCCCGCCCGTGAGCGTATTTGGAACTAAAATTTTGTATGAGATTTCTCGATCTCGGTACGATAACCGTAACGTAACGCAGGATTCGACAAGTCGTGCTTAGGGCACTGTATTGTTCTATATTGTTATGTTGTATAGCTATGAGCCAGCTAAACAAAGCAATCTGCTTCCGATTCCGCGGATGAAGAACAAACGGCTCACAGTTAAGCAAATGTTTGGCAACACAAACGAACAAACACGCTAAACGTTCATTAAGTTGTTGAATTAAGCAGAATAAATTCACACTAGAGCCGGGGCTTTAGCAGAGAACGCTGGAGTTTTTGACAGGTATAACAGTGTTAAGTTAACCGTGTTTTGGATAGACTGGTTTAGTTTAAATTTCGCTTTTATTATTCAAAGTCGAAATCATTAAATTCAGTAAGTAATTTTTTTGAGTCTACCGGTGTTCTCAGAAAGAACAGGGTTGTCAGGAAAAATGCGTCGCAAGAAACTTGGCACAGTATTTTTTTCTAAAAACAAGTTACAATCATCACTGCTCTTTCAATGCCGGTTCGCAGCACCATTCATGTTTTAAAATAAAAAGTAAAGGTGCTGGAAGTGATGGTATCCCTCCTCTATTTATCACTCGTTGTCATTTAGCTTTAGCAAAGCCTCTTTATATAATATACAATCGATCACTCTCTGAAGGAGTATATCCTCAGCTATGGAAAGAAGCCCACATAGTCCCTATTCACAAAAAATGTTCCAAACTTAATGTGGAACATTATAGGCCAATCTCTATACTGAATGTTTTTAGTAAGACATTCGAAAAATTAGTGTACGATATCTTCTATTCCACGATTTACAATTGCATCCCAAAAGAACAGCATGGGTTTCTGAGTAGTAGATCGACTGTATCAAACCTTGTAATATATTCTAACTTTTTGCTTACTAAAATGGAGGCTTGCGGCCAGGTTGACGCAATCTACACTGATTTTGAAAAAGCTTTCGATCGTGTGGATCACGTCATTCTATTACGTAAACTGGAACATTTGGGCATCCAAGGAGACTTGCTGCGCTGGGTTAAATCCTACTTATCCAATCGATCTCAGGCAGTGGTTATAGGTGGTTTTCGATCTGACTTTGTAAAGGTACCATCTGGGGTGCCCCAAGGCTCACACTTTGGTCCTTTATTGTATAACGTCTATTTATATGATATTTATACATGTTTTAAACACTCCCATTATTTAATGTATGCCGACGACACAAAAATTTTCTTAGATATACGTAGTGAAAAAGATTGTAGAAACCTTCAGGAGGATTTGAATCGGTTATCTAACTATTACGTCTTAAATAAAATAAAAGTGAATGTATCTAAATGTCAATTGATATCCTTCAGTCGCAAACGTAACACTTTAACATTTCCGTATATCATCCAGGGTGCTCAAATAGATAAGGTGCAATCAGTTCGTGATCTCGGGATACAATTCGACAAGAAACTCACGATGGGCGAGCATATAGACATAATTGCTAATAATGCGTACAAAAGTCTCGGATTCGTAATGAGAGTTTGCCAACCAATTAAGGACCTCGCATGTATAAAGAGTATTTACTGCGCATACGTCCGCAGCGTACTCGAGTATGGTTGTTGCGTCTGGTCCCCCCAGTACGTAACCCATGCACAACGACTTGAACGAATACAAAATAAATTTATCAAATACCTAAATTACAGAGGTCGCACACATTTCGATACATATGAAGAAAGTTGCAAATTTCACAAGCTCACTCCCTTGAATCACCGGCGCACTGTGTCCGACATGATGCTGCTCCACGACGTGACGAGCGGCCGCCTGGACTGCCCCGGCCTGCTCGCGCAGGTCGGGCTCCGCGCGCCCGCTCGCCGCACCCGTCACACTCCTCTCTTCCAGGTTCCCTTCTATCGCACCAACTACGCTCAGAATTCGACACTGACTAGGGTTGCGCGCACTTATAATAAGTACTTTCAAGTTGTTGACCCCTTTGTCTGCTCTAGAAACACATTCAAGCTCTTAATAACAAAAGAAGTACTAAAGTAATAAAATGCATAAAACACACAGACACTCATGAACACACATGCACACATACGCACGCACAAAAACACACACACACACACTAACTTTGTAACTAAATAAATTGTGAAATAAGTTTCATAAATTAGATTAAGTTAAAATTAGATTAAGGTAAAATAAGATTAAGTTTTTGTTAACAAAATAAACTTAAGTATTCAACTCAAGCTATTAATTGTACAATACAGGGAGTAACTGTTATTGGCCTTACGTATCACTTTAAAATTAGAATATGTTTCATTGTAACGCTGTTGTTCTCCTTAATAAATAAAATAAAAATAAATAATAAAATAAATAAAATGTTCCAAAGGGAATATCATGTTTATTAATAAATTCATAAATGCTAGGTGTAGTAAAGTTAAAGGGCCAACCAACACATTTTGTTTTTTACTTTTCAGAAGTCTCATCTCTAAACAAATGTCAGATGATAATAAACTCAAGAGCAAAAAAACAGGTCAATTTGTATGGAATAGTTCATACAAAGTGACCCGTTTTTATTGCTCTTGAGTATATTTGATATAAGAATTATGAAGGGTTACACGGAAAGAACATGTCTAGTTACTTTTTTTTAAACGAGATTTTAATTTCAAAATGTAGAGCACTCAATAGACTAAGTTACCACTCAGTTACAGATACAAATATATATGTAACTTATCTTTTTTGTCACTTTAAAATAAGATGTTTAAGAATATTGGATAATTAGGTACATCGTTCTAAACTTTCATATCGTGATAACTCAAATAGTAGTTTATGCAACTGCTACATAATGAGGGTCCTTAAAACACGGGTGTGTTTTTATGAAACGAGGCGAAGCTGAGTTTCATAATAGGATCACACGAGTGTTTTAACTATTACTTTACTGCTGGTGGTGGAGGAGGTGCTGGGGCTGGCGCTGTCGGCGAGAAGGCGTCGTCGTGCTGCAATGCAGGTCATTTTCTACGGTTTCTGAACGCATTATAGAGAACTTATGATATGCGTGTAGATAGAAGTTAATAAGGTGATTAGACAATGTTCTTTCCGTATACCCTTCATATTATGCACACTTTGTAGGTATCGATTATTCGAGAACCATTATAATTTTATTAATGCTAGTGGCATTCGTTTAATCGTGCGGTGCAAGGTAAAGTGTATAGGAAAGCCATTAAGGCGGGGCACGGGTTCGCTCGGAATTTATATTGTACCGATGTTATACCTAAGGTATTCCAGGGTTTAGTGGTTGAATTCCACGTCTTGAGAGCTCATTATTATTATTATAAATCCTACTAATATTATATGAGAAATTTTGTGTGTTGACATGTTTGGATTTTTTATGATTGTTACTCTATCATACAAAAACGGGGGATTCGGATCAAATTTGAAATGGAGATAGCTCAACACCCTAGATTGAAATACAGGTTGCTTTTCGTCTGGGAAATTGTAGTTCCCGCTGGATAGCGATAACCGAATTCCACACAGACGAAGTCACGAGCAATAACTAGTTACGGTTGTAAATTAACAATTCGGAGATGTTTGATGATGAAAGATTTTGAACTTGATGACGAACACACATCCAGATCAAATCCATAGGACCTGTAAAAACGACAAATCTTCCGGACAGACAGACACACTGACACAAATTAAGTTATGTTTGCCTCGGGCTTAAAAATAGCCTCAATTCCTCAATAACGTGTGACTAAAACAACTGGAAACGCTGTCTTGATTTTAATGTGATAATGATGATTTCCCACGCTAGAAAGCTAGGTTTCGAGATAAAGCGCTTGCAAAACCAAAGGGAAATCTTTTTTTATATTCATTTCAATAGTTAAATTTTCTGTTGGCAGTCCTCCTTTTGTTTTTCTTCCTTATCTCCTGCCAATGCAAATGGCCGTCGGCTTATCAAACCTGGCACGCCGGCACAAATACTGCCATTACTATGAACTGTGGTCCGAACTGCGTCGTTTTGAAGTGTTCCGGATACCGCCGCGACTGCCCGGAAACTCGAACAGTGTTAGGGTTGGAGCACATGAATTGTGAATATTGTGATTCTTCTTCTCTGTCGTAAATAAAGCATCACAACAACTTCACACGGAAACGGGAAACGGCGTGTCTGGCTGTGCCAGGCAGTCTGCCAACAGTGCCAATAGGGACAGATGGCGGGAGATCGTGCGATGAGCTGTGTCCACCTCTACCGCTGACGTGGACGCCTCAACGTGACCACAACCGATCTGATAATGGTGGTGGGATCTCCGTAAGATCTCTCGCTGTCTGTCCCAGTTGGCAGAATGCCTGGTGCAGTCAGACAGACGGTTTCCCACTACGGATTTCACTTGGTCAGTCCAGCGCAAAGGTGATCTGGTGTATTCTGATTACGTGATGTTTTATTTACGACGTGAAATGCACTTTATGTTGTTATGCTGGGTGATAAATAACCATTATTGAATTTATTTTAAGACTTAATAAAAGCAATTTACAACGACATTAAATCTAAGCTTAAACTAAATAAACTAAAACTTAAAACTAAATTAAATCTAAATAAGGCCCCCGTGGCATGGTGCCCAAAAGGCTGGCAGCGTTGCCTCGCTGAATAGCAATGCTGATTCTTTGAAAGAGAAAACTGCCAGCCCTTTGGTCACAAGTTGCATCGACTAAGCGCTGTTTCAACTCTGAAATAAGATTGTAAGCTCCGGGACCCCATGGACCCAAGGTTTCAAACCCGACGGCAACAAAATTGTAGTTCGGACCGAGAGATTGATATTTAGATTTTTTTCTATTTTCGGCCGTTTCTGCCGCCGCACCAGCTTTTTGTGTGGTTCCCTGGAGATGTGAGGGTGCTACTATATCGACACAAGTCGCATCCCAAACCAGAACCCTACCCATTCTCCAGGGAATCAGAGACATACCGTCCGGCCTTTTGCCATCGTCGCGAGCAATGCCGCTGGGCTCCAAAATGGCCGGCACGTTTGCAGAAGCAAGAGCCCGGCGGATTATGTCATTGAGCGCAGCGTGACGGGAGAAACCACCATTATTTGTGCTGTTGTATAAGTATGACCCGATTTCACTCAGCCAAGTTAGACTGTCTGTCTGTAATCAAATCTTACAAGTTAAATTTGACCCACTTCCAGTAACCTTCTTTTTGGGTGATGTTAATTTGTTTTTCGTACTCACGTTGACTTTTTATTTTATTTTACTGTATCCTGTATTTATTTAAATCTCATTTTAATGACCAACGTCAACGAAACTGAACAACTCGATCTTACCAACCTCCATTCCTATAAGGAATCTTCGCAATTCCACCAGGATCCCGTAAAGGGAATTCCACTAAGCGACCCTAAATACTCGAATAATCATGCCGCCTTCGGTTGCCGTTATAATTAAAATAATTCTCACTGGTCACGTCCTATCAGTGAGTACTCGCCTTTAGGCTGCGCATCCACCACAGCAAGCAGGTAAGCGGTAAGAAAAAATCCACCATTATAGCTTTATTTTCCTAACCTCGATCAGCGCAGATATCCTATTGGCCGATTCTTTCCTTTTGCACCGGTAGCTCCGGTAGCTACGCACCCTTACCGAGCGTCAAATTATTCCTATCTCTCTTACGCATTGCGGATTAACTCAATCCCGTTGAATAATAATGTACTTCACTCAACTTTGCACAACGCGGGCATTCAATAGCCCGTGCTCGCATGATTTGTTTCGAAACCGAGCCGTATTTTTGTTCGATCGCTTATTTATTTTAACGGTTTGATGTTATTGACGTGATATTCTAAGCGAAATTTACTTTGATTAACACGACGTGGAATCGACGTGTTTATAATTACGTCATGGAAATAAAACTTGTAGGTATTACTTTTGTATTGCATTAGTTTTAGCAGTCAGTCAGTCACGGTACTGTTTTATAGGTAGAAGATACAAGAGAAAAAAAATTAACAAATGAATCTAGAACGACAAATTCCATCAATGGGAACAACTGACTTACTGAAATATAGATCCCTCCATTTTTAGGCGGCGCCGAATTTCCACAAACTGAGGAATAAAATACTGCAGAAAACCTCCGCTTTACGCTCATTGGAATGATTTAAAGCGACCGTTTTAATGTTGGATTTATATTTACTGGCAACTCCAATGAGGCACTTATCGGAAATGTTTGCTTTTTCCCTTGGCAATATCTACTGCTTCGATCGCTGTTTGAGTGAAGTTAGAGTTTTTCATTGAAATTGCAGCTAATTAAGCCTAAACTTTACAAACTGCATTTATAATAAGTAAAGGTAGTATTTTAAAATTATATTGTAGTTTGATAAATCAGTACAGGATATTTTTTATCACTGTATTTTTTATTATTATTATGCGATTTAGTATCGTTAACAGAGCATGAAAATAAAATGTACCTAGTTGATTTTTTTCAATAAAAGTAAAATCGTATTATTATCTTTATTGTGTAACAATGTTAAGTAGGTACTATTTTTCGCGATGTCTTATGAATACACCCATCATAAGTAGGTAAGTATTGTCACAGGCCGTTTTCAGGGGAAACAGTCCGTTTTACGAAGCTTACCTAGGGTTTTTGTGAAGGAAAGAAATTGCAAGTTTAGTACATTTATTTATACAAAAATCGATA
The DNA here is from genome assembly GCA_963691665.1 of Clepsis dumicolana. Classification (NCBI taxonomy): domain Eukaryota; kingdom Metazoa; phylum Arthropoda; class Insecta; order Lepidoptera; family Tortricidae; genus Clepsis; species Clepsis dumicolana. The sequence continues at coordinate 8,425,278 of OY829524.1, read as the reverse complement.
GGCTAATTTGACAAGTAAAATAGAGAATCTCAGGGGATTGAGTTCGAAGACACTTTTGAAGTTACTGGGTTCGATTACACGCTAATGTGGCCTACACTTCCCTCGGGTGTCTGGATCCTCCGGCAACGGCGAAAATAGGGCGCAGGCGTCGTAGAGCAACCAGGAGTGACCAGGGGGCTCGTGTGATGTCGTGGTGTAGAGATGGTGTGAAGGGGACCGTAGCGTGCCAACGGCTAGCCTCTGAGTAGGCTGCGAGAGGTCGGCAGGGGTCCGTTAGGAACCAGTAGTGGGTGGAGAGATTTCCCACGGGTAGCGTAGTTGCCCTGAAAATAACCTGGTGTAAGCCAAACGTCCATGGTATGCTCGCACTGCCATATTCCGCTCTCCAGTCCGACCATTCCCGAGGGAGTAGGAACCAGATTAGCAGTGCATGGCAATACGGAGGGTCATACGGATTTACAATTTAGCTAGAGTCAGAGAGTAAGCTTTTACAGGTTTCTAGTGAGAGTGGATAACAGATTTACACAAAGTGACCGTTGGAACTTTAAATTCCAACCGTTCTAGGAAGCCGTTAGGTTTTAAAATAAGCGCTACGTCTATAACCGTAGAGCAGTGAAATAGGGAAGGATTAAATTATAATTAACTGTCCGGAGCGCTATTAAGGTACAGTAATGCTTCGGACAGAGTAACAGAGTGGAAACCTATAGAATTAAATAAATTACAATAAAAGACACAAGTAGTGTAACACAATGATAAAGTACAGAAACGATCAGTATTCTTACCAAGTTCTGGGCTGGCTGGTTCCACTCAGGAGGTGTAGAGAAATGTACCGTCTCCCGGCTGTACAGGCGGTTTTATTGTTGAGTGGAACCGGATACGGATAACCAAAAGATTTTGAATCGGGCGACGCCCATGGGCGTGTCCGTGCTTCTCATTTTGAATACCAACGTATTATTTCTGTGTAGTGTGTAATGTAGTTTTTTATGTGTTTTATGTTGGCTAAGTGCAAGTAGCGGTTGTTAATTAATTAATTTACAACCGATGCAATTTTTAATTAGATTTAAATTTATATTATTCGCCTAAGTGCGGAAAAGCGCCATCTAGCGGATTATGGCGGAACTTTTAATGTCCAAGAACTTGCGTATTGTGACAGTATGAAAATGATCCACAATGTACATCAGTGGAGGTGAAAGTTTGTAGTTTAGAGTATGTAACAGAAAGACAGCTTGCCATGTATACATAACCAGGAATTTAAATATCCCCCTGTTCCCAAACTGCAAACAATTTCGCCTGTAAAAAGTAGATTGATGGAATACAGCCAATTTTGTACCCCCACACAAATTCTGGAGGCCTGATAAAAAACCTGTATAAGCAAAAATAAATACGCTTTTTTTGTATTAGCCCTTGCGTGAAAGGCAAATAGATAAATGTCCATACAATCATGCCTTTTCTATGTAATGCCAGACTCTAGAACACATTCAAGTTTCTTGATCCCAAACTTTTTCGTAGACAAAGACAATATTAACCAAAAGTCTCCAACTTGCGAACGAATCCTTTCGAATTCACAAACTACAACAGATGTTTGGTTCTTGTCTTAGGCTATGATGCTCTAATGTCATGAAAGAGCCCAACTGACAAAGTGCCTAAATATACAAAGCCTGTGCAAATGTTTAATTTCAGAAACCCTTAATAGTTTCGGAATCGTGCCTGAAAGTTCGTGAGCTTACGATGGGTAGATTTTCCCTGTCGCTAGTATTGCTTAAAATTTGAGTTAAATTTCAGTTTGAAATCTGCATTTTAAACGATAGTAAATATTTATTTAGCAATTAGTAAAATGGGACTGCTTTCTGAAACAACAATTATTAAAATCTTCCACGGCTTATTTCAGAACAGATAATTATGTTGTACAAGAAGCGCATTTAGCTAAACCATTTAGAAATCTGAGTATTTATTTAAATATTTGGACAATAAGTTAAATTGCGTGCCGCCATGAATTTTAAAAGTTGTACGAAAAGATCATCCACATATCCACGCTTTTATAGGGCTTTGTCGTCAGTCAGCACCAAATGAGCTTTCTTTATCACAAGCAAACAAAAAATATCATAACAATTGGAAGCAACGCGGTTTGTGATGAGACTTCGCGGATGAAAAACGACCAACAAAGCATTTTAAATGCTCCTCATGGTAATACTGTCGACTTGTCGAGCGATGCAATAAGGACCTTGAGACACGAGAACTAAAATCTTTTGGCAGGCAAAGGGAATAAGACTTTTTGAAGGTTACATTTGTGTTTTCCCTTGTTCTTATTATCGTAAATAGTAGCGACGACAGTAGGGACCCTTGGGATCAAATTTAAGGGTCGTAGGGATAGAACCAGGTCGTGGGGTCGCAATTCGATAAATCTCTAAAAAGGACAAGTTACGACCTCATGGTGCTCTGGCTTGATGTGATAATTATCCAGTATCCTAGTTAATTCGGTAGGGGCCCAATTTAGTAGTAATTGCGATGGTTATTAGACTAAAGTCATTAATTAAAAGTATGTGGTTGTAATTTAAGCTAGTTATAACAGTTTGGTTTTTGTTTCGGCATCCTACAAAATATCACGCTAATGTAATGACGTGAAAGTCGAGTATTTATTACTTGAGTACTTTTGACAAAACAAAACTTTATGAATTCGCTGCATTCCCGGTGCCAACTTTGTAATGTTTTAGGCGCAGGTATTTTTGTAATGAAATATCTCGAGTGGAGCTTACATAATGTCAAGGACGCTTGAACGCTGTTGTCACTTGATTTTTTATCCCTCATTTACTGAAAGAGTAAGTAAGTAAGTAAGTAAGTAAACACTTTATTGTACAAAAAATAGGATAAAACACAAGTTACAACAATAACATTTCAGTACAAAGGCGGACTTATCCCTTTAAGGGATCTCTGCCAGTCAACCTTTGAGTGGTGGAGAGGAAGAGCGTAAGTGAGTTGAGTTCTCAATGTTGAGAGGGAGTGAATTGGCATTCGTATGTACGTATGTGGACGTCATAATGGTAGTTCGTTCATTCGATAACTTGGGTATCGTTGATCTGAACATCATGAAAGTTGACATAAATACAACTTTTAAATTCGATCACTAACAGAAACTGCTCAGGGGTCACTGAGATTCAGATATAGTGATAGGAGTCTAGAGGATAAATAAGTCCATGAGGCATACTGAAGTAAAGATACACAGAACAAACTTATAACACCCTCTTTTTCGTCGAGGGTTAAAAATACTACTGGTACATAAAATTACTTAGTGCATTAACGTGATTACGAAACCTTATTTGTACTTGCAAGCTTGCATATTAATAATGAGGCCACCGGCGTTGTGCAACTTCCCATTGCAATACAAATTGAAGTTAATCCGATTCCGTAATTGATTTATTCCTAATGGCTATAATTTGCATGGGTAAATTTCACTTTGGTTGCGTCGTACCTACGTTGAAATTATATAGAAAGTATTAAGAAACCTTCGTCATATCATAAGAGGAACCTCAGGATGGACTGGCTTAAGTTTTAAGTTAAAGTGTTAGTGTTAGTTAAGTGTTAAGTTTTTTACGCGATTAAGTCCCGAGTATCATGATAATGTGGCTTAAGTTAATACGTTAAGTTAGTAATTGGTTGACTATACAATATACACGCAAGAATGCGTACAACCAAAAGTAATTTTATTATGCGAATTAAAACTTTATTTACATTTACATAGAAATGTGGTTTAGCTCCGAACCATATATACATGCAATTGTTGTTTCATTATCATCATCATCATCATGTCAGCCGAAAGACGTCAACTGCTGGATATAGGCCTCCCCCAAGGCTCTCCACTCGGACTGATGATGACTAGGCCCGCGTGGGAACTAAAGCCCAAGCCCTCTCGTTCTGAGAGGCCTGTCCCCACTGCCCAGCAGTTGGACGTAAATAGGGTGATGATGATGACATTATTATTAAAAGTTTAACATTAAGTGCTGTCTGTGGATTAAGCGCTGAACTAAGTAGGTGTAAGTACCTTTGATGCACTTCTCGCTTCGCATTCTTCTTGGCAATCATGGTCTTTTCGAAAGCACTGGTAGACTCAAAAAAATTACGTGTAAAAGAGCATTCAACTGCCTATTAGCTGAATTTTTATTTTTAATTGAATTAGAATTTTTCTGGTTTCGTATAGAATAAAAGTTGTGCACTTGCTCGTTTGCCTTCCTCATCGTCTAAAAAAAATACAAATGGTTCCGATTACAAAACGCTTACTTAGTTACTCTTTGACATCATTGCAATGAATTCGAACTATTTACCGATGCCGTAGCGATGGAATCAGGTTCGATGCAATGCAAGTGAAATGGGTAAACGTAATTTACGTCGATCGCAAAACGGGTCAGTTGTTCAGAACACTGCAATTCAATGTTAGCAAACAATTTGTGTTGTATTAAAGATTCCGATTGTTAAGAATGAGCATTCGAGCAGTTTTTCATTATATTATTGGGCATCTGGGTGACCGCGAGTGAGTGAGGGTGACATTCTCCTCCCGATCGAATGAATGGTGGCTTAGAATACCATTATTATATTAACTATATCATCGTACTTAATTTTGGACCCTGAGAAGAGACCTGTGCCCAGTAGTGGGACGTTTCACAGGCTACTTACATTTCTTACTTTATTAGATGGTTTTTTTTTCTGGACACTGAAATAGTATTTCTTCTTTATCACAAGAACATAAATCCTTTGAAACCGCGAAGGTCTTACGAAACAACAATAATATTCAAATGGACCATGAAATTCGCTGTCTAAGATACTTGAGGTTTTGCAAATTTTGATGTAAAATACTCGAGAGGTCGGAACAAGAGCACGATGTTCGGGTGCCTTTATTGGATTAAACTTCGCGGTTGAAATATAAATGACTTGTTATTTGAATGAAATGATTCTGGCCAACAAGAAGCGGTTTTCGGGTGAGGAAAGTTGTAAAGATCGCCTACCTAAAGTGGCGATAGTCTGATACTTATCCGTACCGTAGTGATCAACTTTCGATATTATTGACCGAGCAAACGCAGCGTCTTAGCTTCAGGTTAGACAAAAATTCTTTCATAATGTCTGTCTGTCTGCCCTGCGTTTGTCCGACTGTTCTTCAATTCTCCTCTACAGGTCGCATTTATCGACCGATTCTCGTGCAATTTTGTGAGCAAGTTCGTTGATTATTATAGTTTTTTTTTGTAGTTCGTGTTTTGGAAATTTTATTATTGAAAAAAAGAACTTTTTTTTTTTAACTGACCCGATCTTCGTGACATTTTGTGATGAGATTCGATAACTGTACTCAGGATTTTTTCGATTCGCTTTTTTGAAATAGGTACAAAAAAACAAAAATGAGGTCGCCAGGTACAGTTTACAGAGCCACTAGTTTAAAACCAACTGTTTATTTCAAAGTAAGACTGTAGTTGTTTCTGCTACAGAAATTAATAAACTTGAAGTGAATATTTTATTACAACAAAACAAACAAAAACAAAATGAATAATGTCAATAATTAATACTAGAACCTAAAATAGAAAACGTCCTCGAGGTCGCTACCTCGGGGCAAGGTGCCCAAAAGGCTGGCGACTGAAACTTAAACCCAGGGTTAACGTAACGACGTTTCAGTTTCTTTATATGAAAAAAACTATTTCCAGTCTGCATTAATCGGTATTCAGCGCCTTTAAAACCATACGCGAGTTCTTAGTTCGGGGAGAACTGCAAAATTACAGGTGATCAAAGGGCTGGCGCGTTCCTCGGCCAACGTATAGGCATTGCTATACAAAGAGGCAACGTCGCCAGCCTTTTGGGCACCTTGCCCCGAGGTAGCGGCCTCGGGGATACAGATACAGAACGATACAGATACGTCAAGTTAACTCAGGTTAGTGTCTAAACCAGGTTGATGAAAGTGGGCCCTAAGGCCTAAGGCGTCTAAACTTATCCGATTTCATTCGTTAAACTTGCCTTGAACAGATATTTAATGGTCATGTTAGAACTTATAAGTTGTTTTCGCATCAACTACTCACCTACCAAATTAATTTCGTGAAGTTCAAATCGACGATATTCAAGTTATCGTCAAACAAACATTTTGACGGCCATATAGTTATTTATTATTATTTATTATTATTATTATATAGTTACATACATACAAACGCCAATAACCCTTTTTTCGACACTTTGGAACTCGCTCACACTCGTTCAATGATGTCAGTTTTGATTGAGTTTTGTCTGAGAAGTGGTAAGACAACTCTACTCATCATATTTTTGTGGTCTATAACTCAATACATTTTTACTGGGTTCCGCCGGATGGACATAGATGCAGAAGTCGACCGAGGAGGAGATGGCGGGATGATTTCGACGCATTCAGACGGGTTGGAAGGAGCATGCCGTTGATAGAGACGAGTGGTGAGGGGAGGGGGAGGCCTTTGCTCAGCAGTGGGATACTTTACCAGGCTAATAAAAAATAAATAAAAGAAACTCAATTAACGTCTTCATTAAAATTAGTTAATTGGTAGACAATATGTCAACTCGACACAGCGTTAGCTTAATTCTTTATTAAATAATCGACTATTAAAGCTGTATTCAAATAATTTTTCATAACAAAAATAATATGGATTTGTAACTGTGCTTTTTATGAGCAAAAACGGGCATGGTACTAAAAACTACATCCAAAACATGCGATAGGCACATAACATTTTATTACACAGGTAAACAACATTTTTATGGCGACGTCAGTAAATAAAATTCGCAGATACAATACACCTAAAAGTGTATTAAAAGAACTATCTACTTTTATGCTTCTATTGTGGGATTATGATAAATTTCGACGGTAGCAATTTGGGCATGACATGAATTTTAAGACAACGTTAACTTTGATGTTTTTTTACGAAAATACATTGATTACTTTGCTTTTATTATATTTTATGTACCTACGATACCTACCACCTACCTACCTACCTACCTTCAAACTATAAAATCTTCTATACCTTATCGTGATCTTCAAGGTAGCACAGTTTGGAAGTCAGTGTTGAGAATTATCTGCAACTTGAAGAAATTAAATACGCTCTACAAAATCTACACTAGTGGTTTGCCCCGAACTAAGAGCTATCAAACACACGACTTTACCATAGTTCTTTATATTAGTACCCTGTTCCCACCAGATCTGGATTTCGGTAACCCCTGTAAAGATTTTGCTCATGTTCAAAGAAACTGTAAACTGTCAACTACTCGCCTACCGAATTTTAAGAAGTTTAGACCAACGATACTCAAGTTATCGTCGAACAAAAATTTTGTCAACCTCGTACATACATACGAACGCCAATTTGTGTTTCTCGACACTAAGAACTACGCTCGTACAATTAATACTACACTAGCTAGGTACTTTACTTCTCTGTTGGATAAATTGGACTTCATATATGAAATCTGCAAGCATCTGCAAGTGGGAGCAGATGCCGTTCACATCTTGTAGGGACTCAAATATATTTAAACGCAATCGGTATCCTTTGATGCTTAGCCAACGACTAAAAGTAATGAAAATTTAACACAATGGCGTTTTCCTCTAAAACATAATGTAGACAAATAAACCGAAAAAAAGAGACAACACTGTGACTAACCAAAGCAAAACAATATTCAGCCTCTTCTAAATTTCTAAATAAACGCAATATTATCTGAACCCCAACAAATTTCGCGAACGGCGAATATAAGAGTTCCCGCAAAATAAATATTTCCGAGGCATACATATCGTAAAGTTGGCTTTACGGTGTGAAATATTTCATGCGAATTCTATGAACGATGGATACTTGGCAATATTCAAGGTTTTATAAAGAAATTTTGTCCTCCTGGGTTGTTCTAGTGTTTATTTTTGTATTTAAACTCTTCGAAGTTCGTAAGAATGAAATTGTTTAGAAGTAGGTAAAGCCAAACTAAAAGAGGATTTTTTTGATCCTTTTACCGAAGTACCTGCTTGTTTAAGCTTAAAATGTTTCCAATCGCATTTAAGTAAAAAATATTTCCCGGCCTACCGGAAATCGAGGTACTGGTATGCCTCCCGCAAGGTGGACGGACGATCTGGTAAAGATCGCAGGAAGCCATTGGCTACTGGTAGCACAAGACCGATCGTCGTGGAGATCCTTGGGGAAGGCCGCCGTCCAGCAGTGAAGGTCGTCCTGCTGTTATGATGATGATGATGATGACTTGGTCGTAAGAAAACTCAATATTACTTAGAAGTTAAATTCTTAAACGAATAAGTATACCTATGTAGTTTTATAAAACTTGCCGACGTGAATACAATCGTACCGCTTAATAAGCTAAACCAGTAAAAGGCTCATCAAAGCTAAACGGCTCGGATTGTAACGATCTCGATAAAATCCCGCATAAAATACCCATATAATAAACCTAACGTACAGAAAACCATCCACTTTTATTCGCGGACAATATTAATATACCCATTTGTTGTTTTGACCCAGATTTTCATGTAGGTAATAAACATTTTAATGAGTTTAATTACTGACCCGTGAAGTTCTAAATCGTATCTAAAAAGCATTTTAAATTGGCACTGCACAGCTCAGCAATTATATTATATTTTTAATGAAAGTAAAAAAAGTAAAATTAACAGGCAGGGAGTGAGTCACTTGATGATAATGATAAGCGATCACCGTTAACTTAACTTCAGTGGCAGTGGGCGGGGGGGGCATATTACTCGCAGGACTGATGTCCGATGGGGTCAGAAGATTCTTGAATGGGTCCGCGGGCCGGGAGACGAGCTGTCGGTAGGCTTAACAAAATGAATGGAGACGACCTGGTGAAGATTGCGGGATCGCGGTGGATGCGGAAAGCACAAGACCGGTCTGAGTGGAAAGCCTTGGGGGAGGCCCTATGTCCAGCAATGGACGTCTTTCAGCTGATGATGGTGATGATGATCACCGTTAACTATAGACTTCATCATTTATGACTCATCAACTCAATCTAAGTTGTACTGCCTCTTACGACAATAATTAGTAATTACCCCAGCTGTTTTGCAGTCTACTCTGTACTTACACTGGAAATAATGAAAGAAAGAAAGTGCGCTTTTACAAGCACAAGTCTAATTTATGTTGAGCAGACAAAGAAAACGAGGTTACAAAGACAAGTTTTTTTTTTATACGACGAGGAAGGTAAACGAGCAAGTGGGTCACCTGATGCTAAGTGATCTCCACTGCCCATAGACACCCGCAACCCCGGAGGGTTTGCAGATGCGTTGCCAACCTAGAGAGCTAAAATGAAATATCTCTTGTGCCCGTAATTACATCGGCTGTCTTACTCTCCACACCGGAACACAACAGTGCAAGCACTGCTGCTTAGCGGCAGGATTAGCGAGTAAGATGGTGGTGGCGATCCGGACGGACCTTGCACAAGGTCCTACCACCCGCAGTAAAAGTAAAATAAATATGGTAAAATGTAGCAACGACGTTTCAATGATTTTCACTTCAGCTCTTGACAATTAAGTACAGCCCTGTTTCACCGAGTTATAAATTTTCAGTTTATAATTTACTACCTTTTCCATATTAAGTAATACTGCTACTAACAAATTATGGACCCTGAGGTCGAAATAAAAGATTTTAAATTTTAAATTTCATTTCATTTAGAATGACTACATTTCTCTGTCAATATGTTGCGCGCTTAAACAATAGCTCTTCAAGTCAGCAATTGATAACGAATTGTTATTGAAAACTGACATTTGTAACGCTGGTGAAATAGGGGGCTGGCAAGGGAATTGTAGAAATATAATTCATAATATTATTTTATGCAATTGAATGGAAAATTAATGATGACGATGAACATTGAATAGCAGGTACAAACTCAATAGAAAAAAATAATACGAGCTGTCTTGCCATACATATTGTTGACCAGTGGCAAAAGGCAATGAATGTATTGGAGATTGTCTCTTTTCATTCTTTTTTTCTAAATAAAAACTTTACATGGGGATTCACTTAGGTTTACTCAATATTTGCTGGTTCATTAAATCGCACCTTGTATAGGTACTTGCAATGAGTCCCGCGGTAGTCTCATGTTAAAAGCAAGTTTTTTTGGGGGGCAAACGAGCAGGCGGGTCACCTGATGTAAAGCTATCACCGCCGCCCATGGACACCCGCAACACGAGGGGAATCACGGGTGCGTTGCCAGCCATTTAAGGAATAGGTAGGCTCGTTATTTAAAGATTCCTAAGCTGTATCGCTCCGGGAACGTTGTCGCAGGAAGCTGTGCCCTAAGCACGACTTGTCGAATCCTGCGTTACTTTACGGTTATCGTATCGAGATCGAGAAATCTCATACTAAATTTTAGTTCCAAATACGCTCACGGGCGGGCGCTGTTCCAAACGTCATACAAACTCGTTATAGTTTACTATTCGATTTTACGTGACGCAGGATTCGACAAGTCGTGCTTAGGGCACTGATTCCATATCTTCGTCGTGCGAGGGAAAAAGTTCCGTAAGTTAATAAATACATTCAATTAACGCACAACTTATCTTCTATCTATCTTCTCCTATCTATCTACACCTACCTATAAATCAGTACCGTGACTGACAGACAACGCACAGCCTAAACCACCGGACCTAGAGACTTGAAATTTGGCAAACATATACCTTGAGTATCCTAGAGGTGCACTAAGAAGGGATTTTTCGTCATTCCCACGGGATAGGGAACTAGCCCTATGAAATATTTCACGGGGGCAATGCCGCGGGGCATAAGCTAGTTTTTACCCGACTGCGAAACGCAAAGGAGGGTAATGTGTTTTTCGTAAAGTTGTTTGCTAAAGCATTTCAATTAAATAACCCGCTTGTAAAAACGATTGATTCGTACTCATATAGGCACTCGATCAAATAAACTCTTCGATAGAGTTGCGCCAATAGAGTTGTTTTACTTATCGCTCGGGAAAATTATCGAATGTACAGTTTTAAAAACATTTGACAGTTTTTCCGTTTTATTTTTTATATAACTATGTTGAGAGTAGCGGAACAGGTGTAGTGGGATGGAACAGTTTTTAAAATGCATAAATAATATTATAAATGCGTATTATAAATAATACTCAATTCGTACCTGTGATGTTACATAGCTTCAAGAATTCGTTAATGAAGCGGAATGTTTTTGGCTATTGTTTAATAGGCCAGTTATAAATTACTAGTGATCGCCTGAAGGTCGAAACCCTTATTTTGTTACGAGTATTAAATTTAATATAAACTTTATCTATGCCAAAACTTAAATAGTCCTCCGTTTGCACAGTATTCTAAAAAAAAACCAAAGTTTTAACATGAAACTACGGTGAGGGTCATTCATAATGAAATAAAAAGACTACGAATTAGTCCGAAACATGTCGGACTAAACTCGACTTATATACGTGAGTGATCCGTTTTTATTTCATTAAAATCCAAAGTTTTCGCTTCACGTACTCGTGTAAAATGATGTCATTGAAAATCCGAATTGTTGTTAAACTTGTTATTTGACTTACTAATAACTCTTTAAAAGGTAAATGTATTTGGGCGTATAGTGTGGGTATGTAATGTGTGTGGGTGGTTAGAACGCGTCTTGTGATTTTTTCACTTTACTTTTAAACACTGTCGGAAAATAATGCCACCACTTTTACCTTCCCTACAATACTCAGAGTACTATCGATAGACGCACAACCCGCCCCGCCCCTACTTACGACTGGGACAGATTACTTACCCAATGTAGGGTGACGTCGTAAAAGCTGTTACTACGAATACAGTTAATTGAGTTCCGGAGTTGTCCGTCTTTTTCTATCACGGCCACTTATATCAGCTAGAGAAGGAGGGGTTGATTGTTTCCGAAAGAATGTTCACGTACCTAAGTGTACCTTGGTTTGTGGGACGCAATTAGAGTTGCCACTTAAAGTGGGGATGGGGAGACATAAAATGTTTATGTTCGATGTAAAATCAGCACGGCGTGAGAAAGTGTGTTAAGGGTGTCGGTGTAATTAAGGGCGTAATTGCGTTGCATTTGTGTCGGAGCACATCGACGGAGAAAAGACATCAGAGGGTCGAGCACGACTTTACGAATGCTGCGTAACGTTACGGTTATCGTATCGAGAACGAGAAACCTCATACTAAATTTTAGTTCCAAATACGCTCATGGGCGGGCGCTGTTCCAAACGTCATACAAACTAGACAACGTTTACTATTCGATATTACGTGACGCAGCATTCGTAAAGTCGTGCTCGACCCTCCGGTACTGGTGTACCGCGCGCTTATTCTTAGTACATCTGCCACTTGTGATCACGTACTCTTTTCCCGTATTTTTCCAGCCACACACAAGGTATTTGGCCGCCCATTGCTACCTTGTATTTTCTTTGTGCCTTATTTCTTGTCTTGACTGTTATGTGGTGTTCAATAAAGAGTTATTGTATTGTATTGTATTTTATCCCTTTTGGTGGCAAAAGCTCGCTGCGGGTGTGTACGGCAAGTGGCAGAAGCCCGTAGCGGGCTCCTGTCAAAATTACCGCTAAGTGGCGGAAGCCCGCAGCGGGCCTCTGGCCGGTGTCGTATTTCGCCGTGTAAATAAAACCGTTCAAACTGTTCCTTATCTATGCACACTTGCTAGATGCATACCTGATTAGACAAGGACGACCACCCATAAGAGGCCCGCCTAGACAGCTTTTTTTTTGCAAAATTTCGTGCCACTTGGCGTGGACACCCGCAGCGGGCTTTTGCCACCAAAAGGGGTATTGTATTTTTGGTAGCGTAAAGCTGCCGGCACCAGCAGCATGTTATACTGTTGCCGACGCCTATTGTCACAAACTAATTGTATTGTGTTTTTAATTTGTTGTGTGAACTGTAAAATGGTCTGGTCATGATCATGACATGTCTTCATAATAAACGGAAAAGTAATATGCTAAGAAGGTTATGTTTACGTTTTATGCTCTAAGACTCTCCATAATACGGGCACCTCAGAAGTCAAATAGTCATCAGTGCCCTAAGCACGACTTGTCGAATCCTGCGTCACGTAAACTCGAATAGTAAACTATAACGAGTTTGTATGACGTTTGGAACAGCGCCCGCCCGTGAGCGTATTTGGAACTAAAATTTTGTATGAGATTTCTCGATCTCGATACGATAACCGTAACGTAACGCAGGATTCGACAAGTCGTGCTTAGGGCACAGTTCTGTCACTAAATCATAAACGACCTTTAAACTCGACAAATTTCAGGTAAAAACCACAGTGTCCAAATCCATGTTTCCGACTTATGAATTTAAATGATTGCGTTCAACATCTGTTAAATTTCAACACAGTCAAACGGGCACCTACGAAATTTTGATTCGTGCCTCTACATTGGTTTTCAAACTAAAACAAGAGCTGTTAGCTTAAAATATAACATTCAACTATTTACTCAGAAAGCGTTTGTGATGGCATGTAGCCACCCTCTGCCATTCCCATAATAACGTGGGTATCTCGTTTCCATATCAGGAAAATGCCAAATAAAAATGCTCACATGGCAATAAGACGATTTCATTCAATAGAAATACCTTTCTTGCAGAAAAGTCAGTTGTATGAATGCGAGAAAATCACCAAAAAGATACGTTGAATAGATATAGCTATAAATATGTTGGAGCGTATAAAAGTTAATATTCCTTATTTGATATTTTTCTTTGATCACATGAGGGTGAGATTTGGGTAAGGTTTAATTTAGTCATGGGGCACGTCTTGTTTGTACAAGAACATGCTTTTAATAAGATAAAAGTAGTGAAATATAGTAATGTGTATGTAGTAGTGAGCTTATTTCACTATGATTGAGTCTCACGGTAGTTTTATGTTAAAAGATAAAAGATAAAGATATGTTGTTGTTTGTATAAATATTAACATTGTAAATATATAAGTAGTTGTTGAAAATCAAAAAGGTAAGGTAATACATTTATCACGCCTCTTTCCCACGGGGGCAGGCAGAAACTATGGCTTGCCACTTGCTACGATCCTTACACACCTCTTTAGCCTTGTCCACAATCATACATCTCGTCAGTTAAGTAATAATAATATTGTAATAAATATAACTCACAAAACCGATTTATTTTATTTTGTTTACAGGCCTCGAAAAGATGAACAAAACCACAGCCTTACTACAATTGTTTTCCAATCATGTGTTTTTGGCCAAATACATATTTTTGCAATAATTTTATTCTTATACCTACGTTGTGTTTAAAATCACGTGTCAAGGAGCAATTGAATTGTCATAGTGTAACAAGACACGGTCAGCCACCATCTACATAAACTAACGGACTGGCAAGCTTGCATATAAGAGTTTTGACTTTATTTTATACAATTCATCCCACAAGAAATAGGCCAAGGAAACTAAGTCCATCATACAGCCATGTCTATTTTTTATTTTCTGTAAAAGTCCCGTCACAGCCAGAGCCGTCAGAGTGTTCTAGTAACGTCCTTTCAGCTGCTCATGCCTTCCGTAAAGCGATATTGTAGTTTACGGTGAGCTGCGGCGTGCAGAGCTGTTCTTGGGGGTAACATACACAGGGAATACGCGTTATCACTTGAATTCTTCATTCCTTTATTGTATACCTAATACACAACTAATACACTATACTTATTACCCACCAAACAACATTATGCACAGAAACTAAAATCCAATCGATTGACATGATCCACTCTCACCGGTTTCCCGCCAAGAACCGCCACTGCCAAACCTTTGTCATTTTAACGAGAGCTGTCAGTAAATATTGTTGACATTTAAATAATTACGCAGCAAGAACCTCGGATAAACGACTCGGCATTATCCAACTTCCTTTCCTTAAACCTCAATAATTCAGAGAAGGAGGTAAAAATAAACTCTCAGTTACACTGTGATCAAAAGAAAATGGTCCATGAATCTTTATCTAAACTGGCGTAATTTTTTATTTTTTTTAGTTCATAATACTGGCGTGTATTTCCAAACTCCTGCTAAGCCTCTTCTTAATTCATTCATTCTTAGTTCATTCGATCAAAGCTTAGCTCGATGAAATTTTGCGTCCTTTTACTTCCAGCGACAAAACGACAAAATCGAATGGAGACGGATCTGGTATTCGAAACGGATGCGTAACTCCGAATTACGTTTCGACGTAACCAATAGCTTTGATGTTTTGTCTTATCGCAACATAACTCGTTTATCAATCGTGTATTTTGCGAAACTAGATTGTAATAGTGAACTATTTGAACCTATTTTTCTTTCCTAAACAGTTTTCCTTCAGGAATGAACAGTCTTTTGGGCTTTGACGCGCGGAATGTCAATCATGTGTCAAATTACAAGCATAAGCCGAAGAAATTTTTATTTGCTAGTTGAAAAGGATCGGAAAGACGTCATTTTCTGATAGACAAAGGTTAAGTGGTCGAAGTAAACATTCTTTAAGAGCCGTAAACTTTGGCATTCCCGTCGCATCAATAATGTTAATTTGGAATGTCACTCTGTTGTGGTTTTGACTTACGAAATTTCAATGTAAAAGAAAGACTTTTTCATTTTAAGTGATTTTGGGTGTTATTTGTGTGCTGTTCTGTGGGTTTTGGGTTTTTGTTAAGGATCATTATACTTAAGTTTTACAAATTAGGTATAATGATTACATTTAGCTACACATACAAAACCATGTCAGTCCCATCCACAAAGAAACGAAAACAAAAGTTAAAAGTAAGCTTGTGTAAATAAAATTGACGAACATTGGGGAGAAGTTTATCAGTAGTGTATTCTTGAAAAAAAAAGGTGCTTTGTAGGTAATAACAAAACCCAAAAATCATAACACAACACGTTACAATGTTAATCGCACATAAACTGCGACAGCAAAGACAACACTTTGCTATGTTGAACGACAAATAAAATTTCATCTTTTTAATCAGACGCAATTGGACGAGAAACGAACATCAATAATCATATTTCTTTCAATATAAGTGGAGTCAAAGAGCGGTTTTATCAAATTATTTATATCGGTCTTGTCACTTCCTTCAATAGTAACAGGATTTGTATTTATGCGAGCCCGGATAAAGAGGCTTAACCTGATAGAACGAGCCATCTTAGCCGCAGAGCCGGTCGGAAAAATAGCCTATATCCGGCCCTGTTTCTTTCAAGACCGTGTCACAGTGAACAGATAAAGCAGCAGTGGAAGTAATAATGTTTGGGAGCGCGTTGAAGGGCCCGTTGAGCTGTCGGTAGGCTTTCAACAAGATGAAGCTACGAAGCTTCATCTTGTTGAAGGCCTACCGACAGCTCAACGGGGCCTAGTAAAGAACGGAAGAGGAGTGAGAATAAAAGTAAGTAGTTCTTCTCTTTGGTTTGATTAAAAATAAATCAGTACCTACTTTAGCTTCTTACCCAGGGCATTTATAAACGCTTTGGCGTTTACGCCATGCGTTGTAAGCGCATTTTGACTAGTCCTATTACTATTGACACACGCGTTACTGGATAGCGTTGTCCGCTTGAGTGAATAAACTCCGCCTCCAAAAGTATCACCTATTCGCCTAATGCATGTTTGTATATGGCTCTTGTCATATTATTTAAATCGCCTTCGCACACTGTTTTTCTTTCAACTGTGTCCAGCCCACGCCCACGACCGTTTTGTTTTTTTTCTTAGTTTCTTCGGCGTGGGTAATGGACCAGCATCTGCGACCCGATTGGGTTGCTCTACTTTATTGCCATTATCCATTAATCTGATTATATTAATATATGGATTCTGATACAATGAGTCATCGAGCTTTAGTCACGACAAGACTTTTGTGAGCCGGTTATTTGTTTTAGTCTTAATCATAAACGCTTGGTCTATTTTTTGGTTTAAATTTTGATCTTTACATGGTATTGAGACGTTTGTTCTCAAATAAAAAAGGAAACTGAAACCGACCTGGATTAAGCCGAGTCTTGCAAGAAAATCATGCAAGCTGCAATACAACGCGCGGCCGTAAACCGAACGAGCCTGGAGGGGGCGATCGAACACCGCAACTTGCACCATTTTTCTCGCTGGTCTAAACTCGGCTGTAAACACCAACCCGGGCAACCCCTAACTGTGATGATTGTGATGCCCTTGAAGACGTGTAGCATATCATAATGGAATGTGCGCGAAAGCAATTCGGCAGGAGACAATTAACAACATTTAATATTTTTCACACCTAGAAATTAATATAGGTATTGAAAGGGCTTTGCCTCCTGAACACACCGCTATATTTATAAAAAAATAATATTACTTATTTTTTTAAATACAAGAGAATATAATAAAATTACCAATTCTACCAAAACTACGCAAGAATGGGTGTAATACTTTTGCCTTTTTCACGAAAAAAAATAAGCAACAATCACACGTAGGACACATGTCAGATAAATTTAACGTCTTGGTTTTGTTTTTTGATCGTGACAAGACAAAGACAATTCATCCATCCTAGCGTAGTTTCGGAGTTACGTCCTTTTTGAATAAGTACCTTTTAATAAACTAAAAATAAGTTAATTACAAATCCTAATGAAAATTCAAAACCGTAGGTTTGCTTCTCTTGCAAAGTAAAATACAGACAATTAATCAAATTACAGTGTCAAAAATATGAAATGTTGTCAATTATATGCATCTAATTTTAAATTCTTTTATAACGTCGGCCCTTGTGCTCTTGCGCTTACTCCCTGTCGGATATGGCAAGAGCACTGTGTAAACTAGCTCGACAAGCAATTGTTAATAGACAAGATCGCGTTTAGGACATGTACCTATAAATACTATTGTGCATAATGGAGCGACATGGTAGCTTCAGCGAAGAAGCTCGTTAATAAAGAGAAAAAAACCCTTGCTTAACTTGATGTATTAATGTAACACACGATTATGCTGTTTAACTCTTGTCGATGTAAGTTCATTTATGTATTGTCAGATTGATTTCCATACATAAATAATCCCCCAGTCACTTTCCATTAAATTTCTCAGTACAACTTCCTCCGCATTTTCCTTACAACCAATTTCATTAGACTTCAAGTACTGGGCTCTCCCAAGTACCTACAAAGGCTTGACAAGTTGCCCGTTGGTCTTAGCGTTTTTAATTTCATTGTTCTAGGAACCATTTTATTTTCTAGCGGGTAAAATACCCTACTTTTACAGTGCTCTGTCAACAAGCGACGGGAAATGTTCATTATTGTAAGGCTGGAAAATAGTCGGCTTTTCTTTTCATGGTTGTGGCGGTTTAATAACACGGGTAGAATACCCTTTTTAGCAGACAAAAAAACAGAAAAGGTACTAAAATGAAAATAATCGATTTATTGATTACTTTTGTGTTTATTTTTATGAAACATTCATAGAATGAAATTCAATATACAATGACAATGCAAAGAAAAATCCGTTAAGCAGCTGGACTTGAACCAGCAACCTCGGTAATCCGTACCACGCTCCACCAATTAAGCTATACTTAACGTTGGTGTACCTAACGAATTTTTCAATGCCTTGTGTCATATTTTTTATTTGGAAGATCTCTCCTCAGCGCCATCTATGAGTAGCTTAATCAAGCGGCTCACCCACTACGGAACTTCTACAGTTACGCATTAGTGGCAAGAGATGGAGCTATTTTCTGAATCAATGAAAATAATCGATTTATTGATTACTTTTGTGTTTATTTTTATGAAACATTCATAGAATGAAATTCAATATACAATGACAATGCAAAGAAAAATCCGTTAAGCAGCTGGACTTGAACCAGCAACCTCGGTAATCCGTACCACGCTCCACCAATTAAGCTATACTTAACGTTGGTGTACCTAACGCTGCTTAACGGATTTTTCTTTGCATTGTCATTGTATATTAGAAAAGGTACTGTATTAGTTTTTTTTTTATTCATCAATAATTCCGAAAACCAGTACTTAAACGTGGGATTCTGTTGAATCGAAAATCTAAAGAAATAGGAATCTGTAGAGGTGGGAATTTGTAGTATTGGGAATCGCTGTAAGGGGTTTGTAATTTATCGACAATGGTTCTTAAATAATGTTATACTTAGGGTGTTATCTCGGTATGGATACGCATGCGGTTTATTGTTATAATTTATTATGTACAGAGGGTCGAGCACGACTTCACGAATGCTGCGTAACGTTACGGTTATCGTATCCAGATTGAGAAACCTCATACTAAATTTTACGGGCGAGCGCTGTTCCAAACGTCATACAAACTCGACAACGTTTACTAATCGATTTTACGTGACGCAGCATTCGTAAAGTCGTGCTCGACCCTCAGGCAGCTGATGTGTGTATAGGTAATCATTGTCCTGTCCACTCATAATACAAGCTGTAAATATAGGAAACATCGCTAAGTTTTATTTAAATCGATTGAGACGTTAATGAAATACTGGACTTCGAAATTAAAATGCCGGGGATTTTTACTTATACAAAAATAGTTGTACTTTTTTTGTTTCTCATTAGCGCCACTCCTATCGTATTTACATAGTACAATATCTATTAGATTTATACTGTAAATTTCATGTAGCATAAATTTTAAATAGCTCAAGTTATAAACCATTCCATACCAAATATCCACTTACATAAAACAACTTCTAATTAAACCAGAACGCAATTAGTAAAATTTTGTGCCGTTACAGCAAACAACTCGAACTATTAACTAAAATTAATATCTGTGGGTATCGGATTGAATATCAAAGGTATTTGATGAAACCGAACGATTAATACAATATAATGGCTATTGGTCTAAAGGAGTTGGAGTTATAGAATTAATTTGTCGAAAGTTAAAAAAAAGTGCCTAAAAGTGTTTTCGTGGTTCGGATAAATAAATAATTACATAGATACCTATGCAAAATTTTAACTAATGGGTGGGGAAAGGTCACCTTCCATTCCATTGGGATTTACATACTTGACTAAAAATATTCATAATACAAATGTTTGTCCTTAACCCTTAACGGCATTTTGATCCCGAAACCTTTGGCTTCGGATCTGTTTTTTTTTTAGTTTTACGAGTGTCATACTTTTTGATACAAACTATTGCTAAATTCACAAATGATTCCACTCGTCATGTTCGCTCGTTTTAAATACCTAAAAATACAACGTCGCAAAATATCAGTTTTCAATGCATTTGATGTTCGAGGTTTAAAATTTAAATTTTTTCATCTCAATTTTTCATGCGGCAAATAAAAAATACGCAAAACAGAAATTCGGCTGCTGGCCGCAATCGGTGATACAGAAGAATAAAATATATCTGAATGTTTCCAAGTTTTAACGACTAATTTAAACTAAAGCACTTTGCTGGTAGTTATGAGCCATGGTTTATCATTACAAACTTTTTAAATTACAGTTAACAGTGGTCAACTTAACTGATGTTTTGGTACGCCCCGGAAAATAACCGCTGTTTTAATCGCTAAAAAGCAATGTTTTCCCATTGGTTGCTTTACCAAAACGTATAGAATTTAATGAGATAAAAAAAAAACTTTTAGGTCGCCTAAGTATCTGAACATAATATCCTACGTAGTTTGAAAAACTACCTACCCTACAAGTTTTAAATTTTTATTTAATTAGTAATTCACTATCATAGACGAAAAATATTAAAACTAAAGATAGATAATAATAAATCACAATCATTTTATCAATTGTAAGCCCGTCATCACTCATCAATCAAATGGATATAAATCAGGAGATGGAATTTACATATTTTCCGTAGCAAAATTAATCTAGTTGTGATTAAAATCAGCATTTTTATTTTGATACCACTTTGTTATTACGGGCTGTGGATCCTTTTTCACAATAATAAAAAAAACAAGTACTTATGAGGTGTACGAGTAATTGCTTAATAATTACGCCCAACCACTTAGGATTAGTATACCAAGAATTCTACGGCCTAGAGTTGCCTTCTCAACGGTAAGTCCATGAAATATTAATTTCAATAACATTTGAATTTCACACAAAGAGAAAATTTAGGCCTCGGAATGTAATGAATGACTCGTTAGTATTAATTAGTATAATGGATCGGCAAAAAGAAGTGTCAGGAGAAAATTAGTAAATAACCGTGAATTATTAATCTTTTTCTTTTAATTCAGTAAATAATGGTGACATTTATCACGTTTTTTCTGACTGTGATAAATGATAGTAGACATGAATAAGAATAATGGTTTTTGCTTTTATGTCACGGTAGGTATATTATCCTACTGATAAATTATTGTCATTGTCTTCTTTTAATTTAATTTGCTGCTTAGGAGTGTGACTTTATGAGTTGCGTTTTCTTATAACTTTTTTTTTATTTTTTGTGACACAAAATGGCGTCTTGACAGTACTTAATATTATTTGGTACCAATATTTGGTGTATAATATTAATCCGGTGATTCAGTAAATGCGATCCAAGTATCTGAGAATATTCTTAAATCAAAAAGCGATAAATTCAAACTTGGGTTATTGTCAAACTAATTCAAGGCTTTAACATGAAACTACCGTGAGAAGTCAGTCGAGTACAGCCCAACATGCTTCGGTGTAATCCGTAGGCTTTCCTCTGGGTCAATGAAAATAAACGATTTATTGATTATTTTTGTTTTTATATTTATGAAACATTCATAGTATGAATGTAATATAATAAATATAATAAAATATAAAAACAAAAATAATCAATAAATCGATTATTTTCATTGATTCAGAAAATAGTTCCATCTCTTGCCACTAATGCGTAACTGTAGAAGTTCCGTAGTGGGTGAGCCGCTTGATTAAGCTACTCATAGATGGCGCTGAGGAGAGATCTTCCAAATAAAAATATGACACAAGGCATTGAAAAATTCGTTAGGTACACCAACGTTAAGTATAGCTTAATTGGTGGAGCGTGGTACGGAATACCGAGGTTGCTGGTTCAAGTCCAGCTGCTTAACGGATTTTTCTTTGCATTGTCATTGTATGTTGAATTTCCTCTGGGTGTTCAAGTTTCGGCGGTAGCGAAATGAACAGGCTCTGCTCGCCGAGATGAGCCGAGTAGCCGGCACGCCAAGTAACAACTCACTTGCAGAGTGAGATTCTATTTATTACACGCAAAATTTCACGTTATTGTAACCGCTTAAATATTGTATTAGATAAAAAATATACTGACACTACTACGGTGTCATTTTTACCTGACTGCTCAAGGAGGGTTATGTATTTCAAATTCTTTTATAAACAAATAAATAAATATCATGGGACAATTGACACCAATTGACCTAGTCCCAAACTAGGCAAAGCTTGTACTATGGGTACTACTAGACAACGGATAAGCATTATCTTAAACATCCAAAACCCGAGAACAAAATATTCGTATTCATCATACAAACATCTGCCCCGACCGGGATTCGAACCCGGGACCTCAAGCTTCATAGTCAGGGTCTCTAACCACTAGGCTATTCGGTCGGTTCGGTCGGTTGTAACCGCTTAAAAACATATTATATTAGATAAAAATTATACTGACACTACTACGGTGTCATTTTTACCTGACTTCCCAAAGAGGGTTATGTGTGTCTAATTCTTTGGCACGCTCTACAGCCTAAGTCATTTGACGGATATCAACGTATGAGGTGTTATTGGATTCATCTCAGTTGTGGGAGTGACATAGGGTATATTGTTTCCTGGCCATGGGGTTTTCTGTTTTTGATTTTAAGTTGGTTAGGTTATTTACTTCATTTTTGGGTCTCGTTATCTAAGTCTTAGTTGATGCAACTTGTGACCAAAGGGCTGGCAGTTTTCTCTCTCAAAGAATTGTGGGCACCATGCCACGGGGGCCTTATTTAGATTTAATTTAATTTTAAGTTTTAGTTTATTTAGTTTTAGCTTAGATTTAATGTCATTGTAAATTGCTTTTATTAGGTATATCTCTTTATTGCACAAAAACATGAAGTAACAGCAGGTAACAGGACAAAAGCAAATGTACAAAGTCAAACTTATCCCGTGTTGTTCGAAGCTTGTAGACCATTATGTCACTCCATCACTTAGATTTAGATTTAGATAAGATTTATTTGCCAACAATAACAATAAAGATACAACTAAATACAGACAACATTTAAAATTAAAAACATAGCGAGTATTCTATAGCTAAAAACATAGCCTTTCCATACTGCGGCAAAAGGGACAGGCTCAGCTAATGCTGCGCTTGCGTGGAAGCTGCCAGCGCTGGTTTTCAGACCGCCCCTGTTGACTCGTGCTAGAAAAGTGTATGCAGCGGGTTGGTTGACGGACAAAAGAGAAAGAACACGAAACCTAAATAAAATGAACATTATAACTAAAACAACCAAAAGGTTCATGAAAACACTTTAACGTTTGGCGTTTGAGAATAACACCGAACACAGCTAGTTATAGTTGCAGCTGTTGTCAATTTGTGCTGCGAAGAGAACTGCTCTAAGCTTGTGTTTAAAAGTGGGTTGGGACATACTTATACGAAGGGGGGGTTATTAAGGTTAAATTACTCGTACTATAAGTATTCCGTGGTTAATTACGAACTTAAGTCAGTTAAGTAGAACCCATACGTGAATTAAACGTAGTTGAATAAAGACTGTAATTACAAAAGCAATATTTTGTGCAAATAACATGCAAAATATCTTGCTCGTGACACGCGATGCAGTCACGCTACGCTACGTGTCTATTTAAAATTATAACTGCTAAATATAGGGAGTGTTACTTCATTGACTTACCCCCAAACAGAGGCTATAAACAGTGTTACGACTTACATTTATTACAACAAACTTGAAGACAAAATAGTGATCTCAATTGGACCCTTTTGTATTTTTTCCCCATTTTTTTAATTTTACGGGTTACGGCCAATCTTGGTGTTAGGGTAGGCCCGCGACACGGAATGTCGAGGATCCGGGTTCGATTCCCGGGGTTGGCATTTTTCTGGTTTTTTTCTGTGTATTCATTTTTCAGTGAGTACCTGTTTTGAAAAGTATGTTAGGCAAAATGGTATTTAATGAGGAATCTACTAAGTATCGAATACATTTATTCTTAAACATCGACAGCTACCCCTAATGTAATCTGCGCCCTCGCTTAATTTTTTTTTTATATGAACGGCCAAAAAAACGTCTCGACCGCGTTCGCGTTTACGTCAGAAATACTATGGGCAAATTAGCAGCGCCACTAGTGGGCACGTATCGACAGCAAACAATTCTCATACTACTTGACACTTTAACGCAAACGCGTTCGAGGGTTATTTTATGACCGTCGATTATACTAGAGGCTCAGCGCCTATTGTAATTCGATCCCGTTCGCGTTTACGTCAGAAATACTTTGGGCAAATTAGCAGTGCGCCTAGTGGCACGTATCGCCAACAAACAATTTCTCATGCTATTTGACACTTTAACGCAACGATCGCTGCTGTTTCTGCGTCGATATGACAGGTGATTTGACATCTCGACGCTGAAACTGACGTGAATAATCTTACAGGATAACACTGAATATTTTTGACGTAAATTGCTTAAATTCGGCAACCATTTTATGTGAGAAATTCTAATTTCTCTTTTCTCCGTCCTCTACACTTTTTGGTCGGTAATAACAGGTTTGTTGGTTTAACGTGAGCTCATCATCATCGTATATCACTCGGAAGACGTCCACTGCTGAACATATAATATAAGCCTTCCAAGGATCTCCACGACGATCGGAAAACGGTTTTTTTACTCAAACGGTATTAAATGATAGTAGAATAAGAAAAGAAGTATCTGCGCTATAAACAGCTTTACAACAAAGCAAGCGAATGAATCGACCAATCATGACTAAGACTTTTTTTTACTGCAAATGGCGTTGAACTTGACCATAATCACACGTCGTCGTAAAAGAAAGGTGAGGTCAAAGACGGAGAGTTTATAGTAAATTCTTGTTCGCCTTCAATCCTCCTGGGAGAGTGTAAAACCGAAAATGGCTGACCGTTCATCAGTGATCAAAGCCCTTAAATAAAGCTAAGGTTAGACAAAGTCCTGTATTTGTTATTTTTTGTACCTAAACTGTTTCCCGCTGGCGTTCGTGTCGTCACGGTTTGAGTTTGTGTTTGTGTATGTTTGTGTATGCACTTTGTGTCTAGTTTTAGGTTAAAATGGGCTCTGCAGAAAAACAGCGTTGCGGCTTGCCGGAACATTATGCTGAGTGGGGCCCATTTCACATCGTTCGGTGCAAACATATTGTATTGTTAAATAATATAGCTATGTGTTCCATTGTATTCTATTCCTTTAAATGTACTGTTTCATCTTTCTGTATGTGTCGAATGTATGTGAATAAATGTTTCTCTCTCTCTCTCTCTCTCAAGTAGCGGGTGAAACATTAACACACGATGACTTTTGAAAATATGTTATCTAATGTGACCCATTTTGATCAGTAACATTTGAAGAACATGTCTATAGTCTCCTCAGTTTGAGTTATCGCGATTTGAAAACTTGGAACGATTAATTATCCGTATAATTTTCGTATATACCTGTCTTTTTTTTAAGTGATAAAAAAAAGTTGCATAAATATTTGTATCTGAACTGAGTGGTAACTTATAGTCTATTGAGTGCTGTAATTTTGAGTGGCTATACAAATGTTTTTTTCCGTGGACCCTTCATGTAAAATGCTTTAGTTAGTTTTTAGTTAGGTACATACATAAATATACAGAGCAGAGGGTCGAGCACGACTTTACGAATGCTGCGTAACGTAAAGTCGATTATTAAACGTTGTCGAGTTTGTATGACGTTTGGAACAGCGCCCGCCCGTGAGCGTATTTGGAACTAAATTTTTGTATGAGGTTTCTCAATCTCGATACGATAACCGCAACGTAACGCAGGATTCGAAAAGTCGTGCTTGACCCTCAGTAAAACACGTAGAGCATTTTTTTTTCATTCCGCGTTTCACGTAATGGTTCAAATAATGCAGCCGATGAAAGTGGGGCAAGATCTATTTCAGTTATTATAAGCAAAGAAGGCTTCTTACAGTTTACACCCAGTAGCGGTCATCGGTCACAACATACAAACTTAATGTAATGCAGATCCCGGATTTCTGACGCAATTACGACACAGTAGGGTAGGGTAGAGTAGTAGAAGCCGTGATAGCCTAGTGGTTTGACCTATGGCCTCTCAAGCAGAGTGTCGTGGATTCAAACCCCGGCTCGCACCTCTGACTTTTTCGGAATTTATGTGCGAAATTACATTTGTAATTTATCATGAGCATTTCGGTGAAGGAAAACATAGTGAGGAAACCCGCACACTCCTGCGAAGCAATTCAGTGGTGTGTGTGAAGTTCCCAATCCGCACTGGGCCCGCGTGGGAACTAAAGCCCAAGCCTTCTCATTCTGGGAGGAGGCCTGTGTCCAGCAGTGGAACGTAAATAGGCTGATGATGATGATGATGAGGGTAGTTTAGGGAGTAAATGGAATGGTTTTAATTAATACGGCAACCTAATCTATTGGTGCTCAACGGAATTATCAAACTATCCTATTGTGACGTCATTGCGACAAAAATCTGATCTCTATACGTATTATGGGCTATCGTGAGTCAAAAATCCGCTCGCTAGTGTGAAGTCAGGCATATCTGACAATTTTCACCAATCATAGACACTGGCTAACCAGCCAGCTTGTCTCTTACTGGCGGAGACTGGCAGATAGACCTCACTCAACACTAGCGATTCTAGCGGATTTTGACTCGCGATAGCCCTCGCTGTACTTAAATGAAGAGAAAAAACATGTCCCAAAAATATTTTGACTGTCCTCGACCTTACCAAAAAAAGTGAAAGAGGAAAACATTTTTCCGACAGAACCGCTACAACAAAATTAATCGGCAAGTGTCAAACTTCTTTAGTCTGTGTGGTCCAGCGTGACAGGATTGACAGTCAAAATATTCGGCCGCCGAAAATAGGTCAGCGAAGTGTAAAATAAAGTGAACAATTTTTGGAGCGCCCTCGAAACCGAGTTAGGCCGCGTTAATTTGTCGCTATGCCTTTTTTAACTTTTTTTATCGCATGTCAATGTGGTCAAATGTTTATGGACCACACTTGGGAATAGACGGAGAATATTTTAATTAAAAAAACTTGCATATTACCGAAAAACGAAATGGTAAGTCTGCATGTCGTACACCAAACTTAGATTATGTAGGGTCGGTTCACTAACATAAAGTATCCACTTTTCCATACTAACTATACATAAAAGTTGATACTTATGTCAGGGGATCGACTGTACTAGTATATCCATTTTTATGATAATGGCTGTTAAATTATTTAACTGGCTTAGGCTCGCGGCTTTCAATTCCGTGAAAGATTATTTACATATATCCGATTTTTATTCCTTTTTTTGTATCTTAAACAAAACCTGTATGCAAACATTTAGCTTTCATTATCCAAATAGGATTTGGGCTGGGCGTTGATAAGACAACAATGTGTCAGGACTCTTTTTAACTTAAAAACCGGCCAAGTGCGAGTCGGACTCGCGCATGAGGGTTCCTTAGAAAGATTTTAACGCTTTTCCCCAATGTTTTAAGAAGTCCAGTGTTAGCAGAGCCCTGCTCTTAAGCAAAATGTATGCAGTGTGGAGTCAACTTATATTGGTCTGCGAAATCTACAGACACGACATAAAAAATTAAGATTTTGAGACTTTTCGGAGTGGTTGTGCTATAAGAGCTACCTTCATACCAAATTTCAAGTTTCTAGGACATCTAGAAGTACCCTTTAGGTTTTTGGAAATGTATGTATGTATGGAAATGGCCTTTTTAATTACTGTATCTTTTGATTGCGTTAACTTAGAGGGTTGATTTTTTCACAGCCTCAAGGGACCGCAGGCTTGAGTATTTGGTATTAATTTCAGCATGCTAGCTCCACGCGTTCCAGAGAAAAAGGGTCTTGACAGACAGACAGACAGACAGACGGACAACAAAGTGATCCTATGAGGGTTCCGTTTTTTCCTTTTGAGGTACGGAACCCTAAAAATGATACTTCATCTCGATTTTCAAATCATAACAAACTCCACAAGAAAAAAAAATACTTTCGATTTCCCAAAACCCCTACAAATCTGTTTATCACTTTCTTTACGAAGCTCCAGCCATTTCTTTGAATGCCTAGAGATAAGACGAAAGTGTGAAAAAATTATTTTATAAAGGGCTCGTTAGTACATTTCGTAGGTACAAATATTCTGACGCCACTCAGGATCGCAAGAAGAATTCTGATGAGCTCGTTTGACATTGACCGAAAAGAATCCACCCGTCAAGAAAAAAAAAATAAAAGCGGCTAAGCAAGTGCGCATCGGACTCGCGCACCGAGGGTTCCGTACAAATTTTCTAAGTATGATAAACTGAATTGAGGGTCAAATTAATTTTGACTTACCGTAACTGTTGGAAAGTCGTTATCCTGATGCATCAACTAGGACGCGGGTAAGTAGTTTATCAACCGGAAATAAGTGTATAATCGCATACAAAAACTGCAATTTTTCCCAATTTAAAAATTTTGGTCAACAGAATAAACATGGAAACACTGTAGGTTTTGATTTACTTGGTATTGATAGACAGACAGACGGACAACTAAGTGAGCCAATAGGTAAGGGTTCGGTTTTGCCTTTTGAGATACGAAACCCTAAAATGAAAAGCCAAAGAACATATAATCCGAATAGTAAAATAAATAGGTTTAAGGCTGTGGCACTCCCGTAGACATTACCAGGTAAAAGATGTTGAGGAATATTTTAATATTTATTATTCCTTACCGTGTGTTTTTGGTTTATTTGAATTAAAATATTTTTCTTCGAAAACTGGTAAAATTATAAAGCTTCTGCATATACACGTATCTATTCAATGACAGGAAACTCTGCCAAAGTAATTTTGAAGTATTTTTTATCGTTTCACATGACAATTTTAGATTTACACAAAGAAAAATATTTTTAATTATTACTATTTCTAAGTTATTTTGTGCTAATATCAAATAAGAGTTATCAAAGAATTGAGAAATTTGATATTAATTGCTAAAGGGAAAACAGTACAAATAAAAAACATTGAAAAAAAAATCATCCAATGCTATGTTTCTTCTGTAGGTACTTACTGTCGAACAAATTGGTTTCTGACCCACTATAGAACCTATTCTTGGTAAACGTCAAACAATTTTCCTTGTCCATCAATGCGATGTTACTTTGATATATACTGAGAAAAGGTTCCATGGTGGGTCAGGAATCCATTTGTTTGATAGTACCAATTTATCTTAGCTGTTTCCATCCACTGTTTACTTAGTTTTTATGGTAAGGTGTTCATAAGGTTCCATAAAGGAGTCCCCTATATTTTGGTCGTTATGATTTTTTTTCTAATTTAGGTAGAAAATCACACCAAAACGTGACATATTAATAATTGTATACTATATCGACTACCGGCATCTCCAACTCCCGCAAAAATCATTTCTAAAAATATTCACCGTCATATTTCCCCCGCAAACTTTAATAAAAAAGCTTTAAAAAAAAACTTTTTCAATATACGCTTGCCCGAAACTTCCGCTTTCAATATGGGGTCGCGATAGAGTAGCGTGCCAACGTGGGGCAGAATAATGAGATCTGTGCCTCGTGCCAAAAAAAAAAACTAGGCGTCCATTTTTTTTTTTATTATATTGGTTAGCACTAGAACACTAGATTGAGATGCCAATTGAGCGAGAAAAATGTGTTTTTCATTTGTTTTTGTGACGAATTGTGACAAATTTGCTTCTTATAATTGTAACTGCTTAGTGCTGTAAAGTAAACCATATTTTTAACTGCTAAAATAAAGGCACAGATTGATCGTGAAATTAAAACAGACTTTTGATAAGACCACACTATAAGTTAAGTAAATATAATAAAATAAGCAAAATCAAAAAACAATTCGTAAAAGAGCAGATAAAATAAAATAAAAAATTGTATTTTTGTAATTAATTATTAAGGACATTAGTTACCGTAAATAAAATCAAGAAGGCAAACCTCAAACCGTACTCAACAACAATAATAAAAACTTAATAATTAATTAAAACAACAACCCATCGCCCTTTCGCGTTCTAAAAATACCCACTAATACTGCAACGATCAAACTAATTCAATTAAAAATACGACTAAAATCCTCACCTCGCACGGAAGCCACACAATATTTACACAGTCTCACACAGCCACAGGCAATTTAGAGTCACACAGATATTTGTTACACACAGGCGTTACACAGGTTACACAGTACGATTGGGATCCGTAGCGGAGCGACGTAGCGCTTCCCCGAGAGTCTACGCGGTACTGAGTGCTACGACGCGCGCACAAGCAAAGACAGAATACTTTTTAAATGTTTTTGTTTTTTAGAAGCGTCTGCTTTGCTGTTTGCGTGCCAGTATTTTGAGAAACAATAATAGTTTATGCAACTGTTCCATAATGAGGGTCCTTAACACTAGTTTCATATTAGGATCACACGAGTGTTTTACGGCCTAATTATATAGAGTTGCATACATACATTACTTTATCTACACACATACTATAAGTACTCTAAGACGGGTTCAGAAGCCATAGTAAACTTGTCACGAATTTGGATGTTTTTTAATCATAGACAAGCATATCGAGCTAACGTTTCATATCGATTGTTTTTTTTTAAATTATGGCCTATTTTTATTTTTAATTGTATTGGTTTTTGAAGACGAAAATTTACTGTGGTAGTGATGGTCTTACCTACGGTTTCTGAACGCATTATAGACGACTTACGATATGTGTGTAGATAAAGGAACAGTTCTTAATATTTTGACTGCCAGTGTCTAAAATGGTGTGCGCATAATTACCTACTATGACAAGTTAGACATAACTTAGATATTATTTAGAACGGGATTATTAGGTTTACCAAGTTTTAGGTTGTTAGGTTTGTTTCTAAATATATCTAATGTAACTAACCGCAAGTCATTTGAAACTGTTATTATAACAAGCTTTTTAATAACTTGCCGTGCTAGTGTCTTGTTGTGTAATTGTGCGAGTCAAATTTTAAAAGTTAATTTTGACTCATTCCCAATTTACGAACTAAAAAACAATTACTTTGCTCACCCGCGACCACTAATGACAAATAGTTATATCTGTGCGGCAAATGTATGTTTCCATGCAACACCTCGGCCTCCACTGCTACACGAATCAACACATGCCACACAGACCCAACTATCACCACCACCACTATACTAAACGCTGACACGTTTTGGCACTCTCCACGAGGCCATTTACGAAGCACAACAACAACCGCTCAACATGCCACCACTTCCACTACTGACATATGTAAACCATGTACTCAACTTAGTTAATGACAAAACCAACGTACCCACTAATATTTTATAAATTCCAAACTACCCTTTTATGTAAGTCCTAAACTACCCTTTTTTAAGAAATGAATTCCAAACTACCCTTTTTATTTTTATTTTTAATTTACGCCAGGTACCCCGTTATTTTTAACCGAGTACGGTAAAAAGAGAAGTCATGTTCTCATTATTACTATGACACATTATTAAAATTAGAACCAAGTCGTAACAAAGGCGAAGAAACCAAATTAACTTGTTCATTAATAATAGACAATACAATACAATACAATAACTCTTTATTGAACACCACATAACAGGCAAAACAAGAAATAAGGCACAAAGAAAATACAAGGTAACAATGGGCGGCCTTATCGCTACAGAGCGATCTCTACCAGGCAACCATAATGTAATAAAGGTAAGAACATATTAAAGCAGGTGGTGCCCCCATAGACCCCATGTTGTTGTACCTAATTATTTCCAATTGTTCTAAAACCGATAGCCGCAAACCCTTATCACAATAATGTAAAATTTCGTACGTATCTGAGTCTAACAACGAATGATTCGTGTCTAATAAATGCTTGGCAAAGTTTGATTTCTCTGAAGTTTGATTTTTTCATCATTCCCAATTGTCGGATTGGCCTGAAATTTAGTACGGATGTGTATGTTGGATAACAATACAAATACAGTCAACACAACAAAAGTACAATCGGCACAAAAGCTTGCGTTGAAAGCACCTTACGGCCTTACTGTATATACAATTTTCGTATAAAATATACCTTATGTTTAATCTAGGGAATAAGCCATCTCCATTCTAAATTTGAACCAAATCCGCTCAGCCGTTTAAGCGTTAAGAAGTAACAAACATACACACACTCATTCACTCACTCACAAACAAAACAGCAAAATATCTCCCAAAGGTCCACACATACACAGGTTTTCATGAGGCTTTCGTTTTCCTACTGAAACTAACATAAATCAAGCAACGTATTCCTTTGTGCTTATCGCTGATTCATGTAACCTATTTCTCCTTAGATAATATTTAATATTAGACATAACTCATTAGTTTGGGAAAGTTTCTATGAATGTAGGGCAAATGTTATTATCATGGAATGTTTTTAGCGCTGACTCCCACGGAATGGTTTATTATAGTATTAGGGTCTTAATGGTGTCTTCAATATAAATAAAGAAATAAAGGTTCCCAGCCTTGTTACATGTGTCCGTTACAGAGTATTTTATTTGTACTTAATGTAATGAGTCGATTATTAGCAATTGGAAATTATCTGAATTTGAAAGATATAGTTTTGTAGCTATAAGACTGCCTGTTGTTTGTCACTATTTTTCATTTTCTTTAAATGTATTTTATCGATAAATTAATGTAGTTACATAACGGAAATCTATAAGTGAGAATGAGAACACACTATGACAGACCTAATGCCACAAAATTTCGGTCTTTGAAGACCGCTTTATAAGTTTAAAACATCTTCAATCTATACATTTTATCCTACTGATATCATGGCGGTCAAACCGTGCCGATTCTCGACAAAATATAAAACACCCAGTGGTTTAATGGATTCCAGTGGACTGAGGCGACCAAACCACTTTTCGTAACAACATTTTCTCGTATTTTCAAGTTTGTATTCTTTCTAAAGTGTCGCTATTTACTGAGCTCGATGACAAAACGAAAACATTCTAAAAACAAGAGCCACTAGAATGAGAACTTTATCTCTCTCCGTGCAAAATTCAATTTCAAGTCAATCCGCCCTGCAGTTAAACTGTTTCAAAAGAACGTTCTCGCTGTCTTAGTTACAATTTTGTATTGTCACATCGGACTGAAATCTTACAAGTTTGCCAAGACTATAAACACCTTTCGTTTTCTAGTGCTACAGTTGCTTTTTCAGTGGCGCGAACTCTGGTACAATAATGCTTTTCTAGGCAAGTAACTGAAATTGCATCCTTTGTCATACAAGTTACATGAAGATGGTGCGATTGTTTTTGTCAGTAGTTTTGTTGGTACTTCTTGGTTTTTAAACATGCTTTTATGTACGGTAAATGACTTGCTAAGTTTCTCAATACTTACTGAAATACAACTGAAAATAAAAACGAGTGTTTAACAAAACCTTTTGCCCTCTTAATAATATTTGCTGTCAAAACTGTACAACCGGACCGGGAGACGAGCTGTCGGTAGGCCTCCAACAAGATGGAGCGACAACCTGGTAGGTAAAGATCGCGGGACCGCGGTGGATGCGGAAAGCACAAGACCGGTCTGAGTGGAGAGCCTTGGGGGAGGCCTATGTCCAGCAGTGGACTTTTTGCGGCTGACATGATGATGATGATGAAACTGTACAAAACCAATATTAAAAGAAATAGGTAGGTGTTGGTGTCTATCTAATCTTAGCTAAGAATAGAAAAGCAATTAAGGCCCGTCGATTGATAAAATATTGTATGAAAATATAGCACTGGCTCATTTTGTTGGACTTGGCTTTATTACTATCTAACTCAGTGTCGTGTGAGATAAGGTTTAATTTCGAATAGTTAAAATGAAACTTATTTAAAAACAAAAAACGCGACTGCAAAAACGATTAACTAAAAAGAGAAAAACTAGCTCGTTATAAGTACTTTATACATAGGTAGCTTGAATATTATTTGGAGTGCAGCAGGCGGGGGCATGTTACAGCTGCTGTTTCATCATTTTTGTCAGCCCCCGCCTGCACTCCAAATAATATTCAAGCTACCTATGTATAAAGTACTTATAATGAGCTAATTTTTCTCTTTTAGTTAATTGTTTTTGCAGTCGGGTTTTTTGTTTTTAAATAAGTTTGTCTTATTTAAAGCTTTTTAGTCATGTAAACTGAAAATGTTTGCGAATCAAGTTTAAACAGTTATAAATCCTAAATAGTCACTCAAAGGTAAAATAAACCTAAAGTTGATTTTCAAATACCTATTCAATGATACCCCACTCGATATAGTTTGTCTACTTTTTATTTTTTGTTTTTCACAACATGGCGTCTGATGGTCGCCATATTGGATTTAAATTACCTACTGTCATATCTTTAGTAACACTCGCAAGATTAACATGAATCGATTGACGTAAGAATCATTAAAATCGGCCCACGCATTCTGTCTCTAGAGTGCCACAAAGGAACATACATATATACATACATAGGCTGTTAAACAACCCTTCTTTGCGTTTCGCAGTCGGATAAAAAGTCGCAGAACCGTAGAAGTGTAAAATACTGAGCTACTTATTTGCATGCAGTTTCATGACTGCTCTGTATTCGAGAGGTCCGATACCACAAATTACTATAAATAACGAAAATAATTTATTTGTTGTAGCGAAAACTCTCCAAGATTATGGGGAGTAGGCATGTACATTTAGCTTACGTACGTTGAAGTATTGAAGGCACCACGTTTATCCTAAATATCCGATAAAAAACAGAGTGATCCATAAAAATCAAATACTCCCGGAACTTATTCAATAATCAAACCTCAAGGCGAATTTACGATTCCGGGGTAAAATTTCAATGCTGCCTACGTTTCCGAAATGACATCGCATATTTGACAACGGTACGGTTGGCTACGCGCGGAATATAAATTTTATTTTATCGTATGGGATTAACTATAGATTATAGAAGAGGTACGCATCACAGAGAGGATAGACTAGACAATAATTGTATTTTACTACTTTCTTGTTTTGACTTTGAATGTATTTGTAGCCCCTGTACTAAGTTCTTGATACCTAATAAATACAAGAATGATACGTAACAAAAACTCAAATTTTAGGAAAAAATCTGGTAACTGCAAGACCAGTGGGAATTTATCGCATTATTATATTGGCCAAACACAGATTGCAACTATAGGTACTTTTAAATAATGTCAAATAGTTTCTCCAACTTCTGTTCATCTGACTCTTAACTCGTTGAAAACCAACCTCAACGAACTTATCCCAGTTTGTCTGAAACCCCTCATTCCGTGTTAAAAAAAGATATAAATTATTTTCTATTCTCAAAATACTCAGGCAAGCACTATCTAAAACTGTTCCAAATTTCAAGTCGGTAGGATTCATAACTACCTAGTTCCTGAGATAACTAGCTGTGACTATTAACTAGGGTTCCCTTACCATTTTGGTTCGGAACCCTAAAAACTAATCATCGATGTAGATCCTTTCAGCCTTAACTCCAGCGCTGTCAAAGTCAAACTAATGCAATTCCACCCAGTGGGCAAACTCCCACGCAAAAACACTACCCCCATAATACCCGAGCATCAATTCTACATAAAATATGTGTGTCCGAGGCCTAAACCAGTGTCCCAGTTATAAGGCCCAGTTATAAGGCCCAGTTATAAGGCCCAGTTATAAGGCTCAGTTGTAAGGCTTCTGTGATTTATGAGGCCCGATAACCTCTGAGATCGAACGCCTTATTCTGTTATTAGATTTTTTACTAGCTGTAGATACAAATGGGCAACATGGGAGGGTTGATGTAGTGGAGTTAATATTAACGAGGAAAGTGTGATTTATTGTGATTAGAGCAGTTTATTACCAGCTTTCTATTAACTTGTATTGTTTTTAGGGTTCCGTCCCCCAAAAGGACCATCAGGTATGTACCATCAGGCGTGATTGTGGTCAAACGCAAGCCTATAGTGTATAAAAAAAAAGACGTTCTGAACCAACACCTTGCGACAAACCTACACCCTGATTAGTTTGCCGCGTATTCGCTAGAAACGTAGTCAGGAGAGACTCTGTTTAAGCTTTAATATATTCCCAGTCTTGCATTTATTGTTTAATTTCTTTTCTACAAGCTACCCGCTAGCCGCTAGACACGACAAGACAGTCGTGACTTTGGCATAATTTATGCACTATGACACTTTTCGAGGGGAATGTGGTACACACGTATAGCACACGTCTTATGCCATTCAAATTTCAAAACATATAGTGTGAAGTCTCGCTAGCTTACAACGCTTGTCTCAGTTTTCGGTACTATGGCTATTGTTGGCAACACCGAGAACTGTCAGTGACAATGGTAAAACCGTTAAGAATCCGGACCGCATCACATTTTGCTATCGGCGGTCGTCGTGTTCACGTGAGCCATTTAAGATAATCATTCCTCGTTTTTATTACTGCGTGGTGTACAATTTAGATCATTCAATAGTGTGTGACCTATGTGTAGTTAGAAAGAAAGGAAGAAAGAAAGAAAGATTATTTATTTTCAACAACAACAACGTAGTTCGTTCTTTTCTCTGTAAAATTAAGTGAAATTGAAAATCTACACTTGTTGTTTTAAGCCTCCCTTATAGTATATATGAGAATTTAACACTTCGACACTTAGACAGCCAACCTGAGGGACACCCCTATCCACAAGAAAACTGCGGACTTTTCTTCAAAAACCGCAATAGAAATTGCGCATTTTATCCCCGGTAATATAAAGGCAGCCCTATTCAATCTCGTCCATTTTGCTTCTCCTTTGAGCCTACGTTCGCCCCGTGCACTGAGAAATGTAAATAATGTCGAATGCGTTATTGATGCTTTTTAAGGTTTATTTGTAAACAAATAAAATTATTGTTAAAACAAGCATTTTTAATTGACGCTTTTTGTTGTCTGTAGCTGTGCATTGTCATCCAATTTACTTTATCGACACCCAATTTCAAGTCATCATTAACTGGAAATAAGTCAAATTGAACAGAAAAATTGACCTAAACTACACACAATTACGTTACGTTAGTTGCGGGACAGAATCAGAAATGTTGATATCCGCAGTAGAACTAAAGTTACCGACATAGCCCGAAGAATTGCGAAACTTAAGTGGCAGTGGGCGGGGCACATTGCTCGCAGAACTGACTGCCGATGGGGTCAGAAGGTTCTCGAATGGCGTCCACGGACCGGGAGACGAGCTGTCGGTAGGCCTTCAACAAGAACCTAGTAAAGATCGCGGGACCACGGTGGATGCGGAAAGCACAAGATCGATCAGAGTGGAGAGCCTTGGGGGAGGCCTATGTTCAGCAGTGAACGTCTTTCGGCTGACATGATGATGATGATGATGACATACAATTAAACAAACAAGCAAGCATTGCAATTTATTAAAAAGCTGAACTAAACTTCTGCCCCATTTAGACATGTCTAAATATGAAAGCTAAAACCTATTACCTAAATCTAGAAATTTAGTTCTCTCTAAAACGCAACAGTTTTCCAAGGAAAACTTACTTAATTACGGTCAAACGACTAGCAATACTGTTAAATGCAACTCGCGTTTAAGTTAGTATTTTAATCGTGTCCTAACCCAACATAAATTTCTTCCAACTGCTAAGATTTAGCACAATAAAATTATGGAGATTAATGTCTTTTAGTTGAGAGTTCTTTGCCTTAAGTTACGAGTTAAGACTACCGGAGGAATATGCCTGTATTTTCTACCGAATTAAAGAAAATATACTTACCGTGGTTACTAATAAAGTGTCTAATTTTAATTTTTTTTTTTAATTAAAAGAAATCTCAAAAAGACTCACGGATATCACCGGGGACCGAAGAGCTGGCAGCTCTTTTCTAAATGTATTTTAATTTTATTTATGAATTATACTTTCTTAATAGATAGGTTTATTTAATCATAGTTTTTATTTAGTTTAAGGTTTTTATTTATTGTCAACAAAAAATAAGTACTTTATGTTTAGATTCGACTTTAATAGGTGAGGCGGTCTTTAGTTTTGTTATGACTACAGTCAGTATCATTCACCACTAAGCTATCTGGCTATCAAACAACTAACTTCGTATCGTAGGTACTTAACTTACTTTACCTTAACTTTCGTTCGTTTGCTTAGTTATAATAATCGGCATTGTTATACGTAAGATTGCGGGACTATCACGTAACGTAAGTATGTAATTCTCAAGTCTTAATTTCAGCTTCGACAAAAATTCTTTCGTACGCGTATGTGCGTCCGGCTGTTTCTCCTCTGAAGGTCACATTTTTCAACAGATTCTCGTGAAAAAATTTATCTGTGTCATAAAAATAAATAATAACATAGTAGAACGGAATCTTTTTTGACCGAGTCCAAAACGCCGCCATTTCAAAAAATCAAGATATAAGTTTTTCTTTACTTTGAAATCATTATTTTATTCTAGTTTTACAAAACTTAACTAGTTCTACATACGAGGGGCGGCTGAAAAGTAAGCTACCTAACAATGAAACAAAAGACTGTCGTGGCTTTTTTTTTTTTTTTTTCTATATAGTCCCCTGCTAGTAAAATGCACTTATTAAATTTTTCAAATATTGAATTTAAACCATTTAAAAAAATCTTTCGGTTTGTTGTCAAATAAGTCAGTAACCGCAGTCTTCATTTCGTCTTCGGTCATAAACCTTCGTCCCCTGAGGTCTTTTTTGAGAAGTCTAAACAGAAAATAGTCACAGGGGGCTAAATCTGGACTATAAGGGGGGTGGTCAGTGGTTTCGAAGCCATTGTCTTTAATTGCTAGCTTCGTTGTGCGGGCGGTATGCACTGGTGCGTTATCGTGCAAAATCAGAATTCCTTTGCTTAGTTTACCTCGCCGTTTTTCTTTTATTGTCTCTCTTAATTGATATAGTAAGTTTGAGTAATAATCAGCATTCATTGTAGTTTTCTTCGGTAAATAATCTATGAGCAAAATCCCTTCTGTGTCCCAAAAGATTGTAGCCATACGTTTACCTGCCGATGGACAGACCTTGAATTTCCGAGGCGGCTTCTCATCTTTAAATTTCCACTGTAACGACTCTTGCTTACTTTCCGGGTCCCATTGTCGAATCCAAGTCTCATCACATGTTACAATTCTAGAAATTATTTCTTCCTCTTTCCCTCGACTCATGTCCAAAAACTGTTCGCAACATTTGACACGCCTCTCCATGTCAAATGCAGGCAACATTCTGGGGACCCAACGTGCACTAATCTTGGACATGTTGAAATGCTCATGAATTATTTCATTGACTCGCTCTTTACTGACGCCCACATCTCTAGCTATCTCCCACTGCTTCACTCGTCGGTCCTCTAATTTTTTTTTTTTTCACCCTGGCTACATTTTCATCGGTGACGGCCGAAACTGGTCTTCCGCTACGAGGATCATCTTCCAGGCTCTCACGACCTAACTTAAACTGCTTTAACCAAAACTTTATAACAAATTCGGAAGAACACGAACTGCCAAACACACGTAACATACGCTGCCTGATCTCCGAAGGCGTATTCCCTTCTGTAGTCAAAAACTTAATCACCGCACGCTGCTCGATTTTATCCATTTTCACTTTTTCTACCGACATGTTTGAAACAATTGTAGGAGACAAATAAACGTGATGCAATAAACAAATGAATGTAATACATTTTGAAAATAGAATAACAAACGAATATAAATACATACCAGCCAGCAGTATTTTTGTATATATTTCTGACCAAGGAAATTACTTATCAGCCTCCCCTCGTAATTATAGACACTTCTAAATAAGAAGTTATTATAAGTAGACATTTAAGGTGATTTAAGTAAGTATTACTTATCTACAAACATAAAATAAAATACATACAGGCTCACGTAAAACTATTACAACCAAATTATAAACAACCAAATGCGCGTGCGGCGACGCCGGCCGTGACAGCCTGACTGAGTAGCTCGTTTAACGAGTATTCTAATATCGTGGCCTTGAGCCCGTCCGGAGCGGGAGTTTCCGTTCTACTATGTTATTATTTATTCTAATGTCTGTGTATCTATGTTCGGGTGTATCTGTCTGTGGCATTAAAGCTCCCAAACGGATGGACAGACTGATTTAGACGCTGCTTTTTTTATTCAAAAGCTAGTTTCATCGAGATGATTCTTAGTTAAGTTTCATTGATATTGATTCAGCCGTTTTTGATATATTGGACTTTTTTAATTAAAACGTCGGGGGTGTTACAACTTTTCTAAGGTTATAATGAATAAATGTTAATAATATCACTACCTACTCTGCTATTGTAATATTCTATATCTACATTATTAGATTCCTGTTGATTAAATGGAATAATTCATTACTAAAACTAGCCCCATAGCTTAAAATCATATTCATTTCACATTAAACCCTAATGTGGACCTATACCTAGAGTATACTAGGTCGATTATTCTCTAATAATTAAATACTCCAGCTCCTGCCCTCATTAAATTTAACGAGGTAATCATGAATACCATCGGATTACTAAGCATTTATTAGGATAATGCTAAAGAAATACTTAAACGATCCGAAGTATTTCGAATAGTATCAATACAGACGACCTTTTAACATGAAACTGCCGTGATATTCAATGATAGTGAAATAAATGGATCACTCACGTATGTCAGTCGAGTATAGCCTGACATGTTTCGGACTAATCCGTAGTCCTTCCTATGGGAGCACACAAATACGAATACGAATTTATTTCACTATGAATACAGACGACCGAATAGCCTAGTGGTTAGAGACCCCGACTATTAAGCTTGAGCTCCCGGCTTCGACCCCGGTCGGGCCAGATGTTTGTATGATGAATACAATTGTTTTGTCTCGAATCTTGGATATTTAATTATGTATAGTCTAGTATCGTAGTATAGTTTGGGACTAGGTCAATTGGTGTCATTTGTCCCCTGATATTTATTAAACGTGAATAAATAAAAAAATACCATAAAATGTGTGCTCTCTATCACTTAAACATTAGTGAGCTGCCGTAGGATATTGATAAATGTGTTATAGTGAGAAGATACTAAAGTGTCAGCAACACTAACACCACAAAACTATATTGTGAAAGAAACAAAGAATGTATGTACCTCGCGGACGGAAAGAAGGGCTGAAAACCTCATTACCTTCGCGTTCCAGCTCTTGACCGCTTTCCGTGTGCTACGTCAGCTTTTAAAAAGAAAAAAACCTTGTTGTTCAGCAAAATTAACCGTTCAAAAACTACCAAAAATTTGGAGCTTTATTTCCTTATTAAATTGCACTCGTGACGTCAAAATACCTACGCAATTATGTTACACGCTCAGTTCCCATAAAAATCGATGAATCCTTTATTTCTACCTCAATAGATATTATTATAAATATAGGTAGTTCTGTGACTAACACCCAGTGCCAGTTTTAAATCTGAAAAACGCGAACGAAATATATTCCACTCTAAAACGTGAAAGTTGTGCGCCTGGCCACGTTACGATAAGGTCACAAAATATGGTCAGTTATTATAAGTGTTGAAGATTGTAATTTACGGAAATGCTAAAATATTACGGTATGTGCATGTGCACTAACCTAAATTCCTGTGAATAGAACCGAGGACAGTTTGGCTATTCGTTAGTAGTTACCAATTCAGTATCAAAAACAACCCTCAAAATCTGAGTATGATTACAACATACATATTGCAGGCTAAATTAATCCAGATTACGGCAAATATCACGACGTATAATGACACAGCCTTACTAAATATTATGATATTTTAATTAATATTCATAAGCAACCCAGAGTTTAGGATGATTTGGAAACCTCTGGGTTTAAGCAACAATTATGATCTCCAAGAGACATGAAGGGCCTACTGTTATTTAATTTGAGGGTTTTCCTCAACTCTACTTTCTAAATAACAAAATTATTGACAGAAAAATGCTAATCAAATGCTAATTAGTATTACTGACAGTAATACTATAGCAATCACGAAATTAAACTTTCAAAGTAGTTTTTTTGTATAAAAGCTATTTTTTTAAAGTAATGGCGAAAAACTAATGTAAAAAGATTAAGCGAAGCGATCAGTAAACACTGAAAACGTACTAGATTGACTACTCATTCTCTTGCACTGAAATTTAAAAGGGAGAAACGAGAAAGAAAGATGTAAGCGCATCACAAACCGCCCGAAGACAGCTACAATAATCAAAGATGAAGACTTTAAAACTTTTAGTAGGTGTAAAACTTTTAGAACACCGCACATTGAGTTAGCGCTTGAAAACGTCCGAACCAAAAGACCACTAATTTGCAAAGTAAGACTAGTTTGTAACGAGGCTGGTATAGCCGTTACAAACCTATGTCTACTTATCGATTTACTTTTAAAAAACATTGACTTCTGTTTTTTCTAAATTTTAAATTCAAAATTCATTTCTTGTTTCCGATCCTTTGGCTTTTATTTAATTCGCTCTCCAGTTTTACCAGCGTACGGTCGTACTTGTGAACGTGTGTCTGTATACTTATCAGGTTTTTCAAGTTCTTAAACCAAAGGCTTAGTGTTAAGAGAAATATTGTTAAGTACGTGAACTTTTGTGTTTATACAAGCTAATTAAAGTTATAAAATCTTCTGTTATCTACCACTGCAAAAGGCACAATTGTAAGTGTTAACACATACGTTTTATACCACGCATTTTTATCGGTTCTTATTGTATCAATTTAGCTAACAGGTCCTATGTTTTGTTTTAGATGCCTTTTCGTTTTATCCTAAAAATATAATCATTGATTCTACCAACACAACAAGTTTTCATAGCCACTATCCCAAATTCCGTATTCCCGACGTGACAAGTTTGGTCGAAAGCGTTTTGACTTATGGCTGTCATCGAAAAATGCCGTGTTGTACTGGGACACATTTTTCTTGAATTTTGTACTAGACCCAAAGTCCATGATGATAGTAAGTCAATGACACCGCATTACTCAAACTGACGACCTGTAATTAATTTATTCTATCTGGGACCCATTTGAAGAGACTATTAACTAAACAATGCCACAGCCGAGTTGGGACCAGACCAGCTTGCCTCAATAAAGCTTGATTGACCGAACCCTAATTATTGAGTCTTGTATTAGAACCCTATAGAGAATAGGGCTCGGAACGTTGATGATATTGTGTCGATAATTTGCCGACTGCCTAAATAATAATTTACTAACGGCCAACCTCCAGTAATGGAGTGGCGCTTTAAGAAGAAGAAGAAAATAATAATTGGACGACCGGCTAGCCTAGTGGTTAGAGACCCTGACTATGAAGCTTGAGGTCCCGGGTTCAAATCCCGGTCGGGGCAGATGTTTGTATGATGAATATGAATGTTTGTTCTCGGGTCTTGGATGTTTAATATGTATATAATGTCACAGTTCGTTTTCATTAGGGGAAACAGTCTGATTTAAGATAGCCTACCTAGGGTTTTTTTTGTGAAGGAAACAAATTACAAGTTTAATACATTTATTTGAACAAAAATCGGTAGGCTAAATTGACAAATTGAATAGAGAATCTCAGGGGATTGAGTTCGAAGACACTTTTGAAGATACTGGGTTCGATTACACGCTAATGTGGCCTACACTTCCCTCGGGTGTCTGGATCCTCCGGCGATGGCGAAAATAGGGCGCAGGCGTCGTAGAGCAACCAGGAATGACCAGGGGGCTCGTGTGATGACATGGTGTTGAGATGGTGTGAAGGGGACCGTAGCGTGCCAACGGCTAGCCTCTGAGTAGGCTGCGAAAGGTCGGCAGGGGTCCGTTAGGAACCAGTAGTGGGTGGAGAGATTTCCCACGGGTAGCGTAGTTGCCCTGTAAATAACCTGGTGTGAGCCAATCGTCCATGGTATGCTCGCACTGCCATATTCCGCTTTCCAGTCCGACCATTCCCGAGGGAGTGGGAACCAGAATGGCAGTGCATGGCAATACGGAGGGTCATACGGATTTACAATTTAGCTAGAGTCAGAGAGTAAGCTTTTACAGGTTTCTAGTGAGAGTGGATAACAGATTTATACAAAGTGACCGTTGGAACTTTAAATTCCAATCGTTCTAGGAAGACGTTAGGTTTTAAAATAAGCGCTACGTCTATAACCGTAGAGCAGTGAAATAGGGAAAGATTAAATTATAATTAACTGTCCGGAGCGCTATTAAGGTACAGTAATGCTTCGGACAGAGTAACAGAGTGGAAACCCTATAGAATTAAATAAATTACAATAAAAGACACACAAGTAGTGTAACACAATGATAAAGTACAGAAACGATCAGTATTCTTACCAAGTTCTGGGCTGGCTGGTTCCACTCAGGAGTTGTAGAGAAATGTGGGGTCTCCCAGCCGTACAGGCGGTTTTATGGTTG
Organism: Clepsis dumicolana; assembly: GCA_963691665.1. NCBI lineage: Eukaryota > Metazoa > Arthropoda > Insecta > Lepidoptera > Tortricidae > Clepsis > Clepsis dumicolana. Next base: position 8,381,074 of record OY829524.1, on the reverse strand, counting down.
AGTGGGACCGGATACGGACAACCAAAAGATTTTGAATTGGGCGACGCCCATGGGCGTGTCCGTGCTTCTCATTTTGAATACCAACGTATTGTTTCTGTGTAGTGTGTAATGTAGTTTTTTATGTGTTTTATGTGTGTGCAAGTGCAAGTAGCGGTTGTTAATTAATTAATTTACAACCGATGCAATTTTAATTCTATTTAAATTAATATTATTCGCCTAAGTGCGGAAAAGCGCCATCTAGCGGATTATGGCGGAACTTTTTAATGTCCAATAGCTTGCGTATTGTGACAGTAAGTATGTATTTATCTATATATGTATGTTTATCCGTTGTCTAGTACCCATAGTACAGGCTTTGCCTAGTTTGGGGCTAGGTCAATTGGTGTCAAATTGTCCCATGATATTTATTTATTATTATTATTATTATTATTTATAACTTTTACTATTTGAACCTAACCTGGTAAAGATCGCGGTGGATGCGGAAAGCGCAATACCGGTCTGAATGGAGAGCCTTGGGAGGCCTATGTCCAGCAGTGGACGTCTTTCGGCTGACATGATGCTGATTTGAAAAGTGTTAGTAGAGCAAGTTATCTAACTGCCGATTTTTGAAACTGACTAAACAGGCGGCTGTTTCTTGAGAAGCGACCAAATATTGAAATAGCTTTGTTGTGTGAACGATAGAAGGTTACTATATCGACTCGCACAACCCTATCCAATAGATTGAACAAAGCGTCGAGGGCTTCCTTAGATAATTCTCAAGAGCTTTGTGACAATATCAATCTGCGTTCCCAAATAGCCACTAAACTCCTTTATTACTCAAATTCAATCAAAAATAAGGTAAACGATCGAATGCTTGACACATTAATTTCAGTAATTGACACCCTGCTCGTCACGTCTACATATTGCAATGAATTAAGATTGAAGGTGTAGTGGTGATAGTTGGGTGTGTTTGACATGTGTCGATTCGTATGGAAGTGGATGGGAAGGTGTTGCATGAAAACATACACATTTTGTCGCATACACGTAGCTATCCTACACGTGTGATGACGGGTAAGAAAATTAATTGTTTTTAGTTGGACTTCCGCAAAGAACTAGATAATGTCTGAGTCAGACAATTAATTTATGTTATGCATCGCCTGAAATGGTTTCACGTATTGACAAGATTTTTCCCGTAACCTTCAAACTTGCGCCATATTTTCGCTATTCCCCTGAAAAACACAATCACAAACTATCAGCAAACTTTTCGCATCTTTATGTATAACGACGGCAAAGTTATGCCGTATCTTTATTTGTGTAATACTCGTATAACTTTTAGTAACTCATCAACAAAGCTGTTTACCTTCAGAGTTTTATTAGGTAAACTTTATACCGCTATAACATTTAGAAAGAGCAAATTTTCGGCTATCTCTTTAAATACTGTTACAAGTACCTGGCTTGGCTTACAGGGTTCCGTACGTACCCAAAGGCTGGAAACGTCTGTCCGTCTGTGACAGCACTGTATCTTGAACTAAAATCAGTTAACTTGCTCACCCGCGACCACACGACACGTGTAAAATAGCTACGACCGCGCGAAAAATGTATGTTTCCTTACATTCTTATCTTTTGAACCGAAAAAGAAGTCAATTAATTCAATTGAAAATCTTCAACAACTTAGATTATCGAATATCCAGTGGTGAGAGAATCTGACTATGAAGCTTGACGACCCGGGTTCGATTCCCGGTCGGAGCAGTTAATTGTGCGATGAATACGAATGTTTGTTCTCGAGTGGATTCGAGCTCCTCCTCTCTCTTTTTAACCCCCGACGAAAGAGATGGGTAATTATAACTTAGACCTGTGTATCTCTGTGTCTGTGGCATCGTAGCTCCCAAGCGGATAGACTGATTTGCATGCGGTTTTTTTTAATCGAAAGCTAGTTAATCGAGATGATTCTTGGCTAAGTTTCATTAAAGTCGGTTCACGCGTTTTTGAAATACTGATCTTTAAAATGGAAATGTCGGGAGTTTTTAAACTTTTCTAAATTGTTTATTACTTGATGTTTATAACTGTAAGAGTCCTAAAATAAAAAAATAAAAAAATAAAAATACTCAAAGCCCATGCAAGATACGTGGTTTCCTTCTAGGAACCCTTTGTGTGCGATTCCGACTCGCACTTGGCCGGTTTATATTTCTTGTAGCCCGCTGGCAATTTTTTAGCTATTAGAAAAATTAAAAAAGCCTACAAGGCTGACATTTTATTTCGTTGTTTTGTTTCTGGATGGCCCCGAAGCAGTGATGTTATTCTTATTTCACGTTTGGATGTTACACTATTTCTTATTTGGAAGGACGGAACAATAATACTAGAAATATTTTATTTACTTACTCTATTTACCTACCTATCCTACGGTACGTTATCTCGCAAGGCTAATTCGACGTTTTTTCAAGCTTTTATTTAACTTACACTGTTCGTGTGTATCGTGTGGGTGCGCTGTAATGAACCGTCAAGAATTCAGCCAGGAGTTGAATAATATATATTTCATCATCATCATCATCATGTCAGCCGATTGTCGTCCACTACTGGACATAGGCCTCCCCCAAGGCTCTCCACTCAGACCGGTCTTGAGCTTGTGTGCGAATGTATATTTACTAGGTTCAAATAGAATAGGGGTCTCTCCCACCGTCTGTTTTAAAACACGCTTTCCCAAAATATGCATTTCCTAAAAAGTACACACGATGTGTATTACTTTCTCCAATTATTTTTTTTCTCAAAAAGTGCACATTCACAAGTTTAATATACTTAACACCTACACCGTACGACAGCGTGCAACTATGCTTAGTAATTCACACAAACTTCATACTAGTATGTTGCTTATTTGATCTACCAGCTAGGTAGTCAAATGACGTTTACCAGAGACGCAAGCCACTGTGGGATATGTGTTAGATAGTGGCAGCTCTGTATGCACTCCTAATAGACATTTAGTGGCTAAAGCACCCCACATCATACCAAACATCGTGAGCTGAAATCGATGAGGTTATCTTTAATCTATCGACAATAATCTCTATTATGCAGGCAACAATGCTGGTATACGCCAGAGTGGTACGAAGGGGCTTGCTATCAAGGTAGCCGGGTTCCCTGAAAGGCTATTGTAGTACATTTGCTGTGCGGAAATTGAAGCGGGGTCAAGGAAAATTAAACGCATACGTCGGCTAAAACTCGGAACTTAATTAAGTGTAATATACGCACATGTACTCATATTGTGCATTCAAGTACCTGCGAAATTGTGGCGGCGCAGCACTGAGCCTACTCTGAAGTCCCAAATTAGAAGTACGTATCCGACCGTCCCGCTTACGTCAATACCTATAGGTTAACACGAAAGCGAGAGGGATGGTCGGACACGAACTTCGAATTTCGGATTTCGGAGTAGGGGCACGAAGAGCCGGAACTTGTCGCTCCATGCACACTTTGAACGTTAAATAAGATTGACAGAATATTAAAGCAATAAAATACAAAACACTAATAAAACACATGCTGCTGCAGCTACATGACTATTATAAAAAAAGCATTTTGCGGATTAGGAAAGGAAACAAGTGTGAAAATAATATAAAACCCAACAATGTTTCTTGCGCCGTTTATGGACGAGCATTTTGTTTTTCGATAACCTACTGCGTCCCACTGCTGGGTTATTTTTTCCTCTTTACGCTACTCCGTGTATGCAGAACACGCAAACCACAACTTTCTTTTAAAATAATTTAAATGGAACGCGGTTGTTTTATTTCATTTCCCATTCAAAACTACCTCACTTGAAAAATCGTGTTTCGTTTTACCGTGTTTAAAAGTTAATTCGCTTTCCTGTTAAATAATCATTTTTAATACAAGCTTTTTTGCCAACAGTATTTTCTGTTGACAGTAGGTACTTGTATTGCCATCCATCATTGTTTAGTACCCGTAGTATACAGGCATTGCCTTGATTGGAACTAATTCAATTGTGTCTATTCTTCCATGATATTTATTTATTTATAATATCCATTCCATACCTCAAGTTGAAGCCATTAACCGTTGAAAAGTTTCCTCCTGAAATGATCGTGGCCAGACCACCAGGGCCGTGTTTTATAAAGCTACAATTTACAAGCGGAGGTCTGATTCTATCACCTTTTGTTAGAAAGAGACTTCCGCTTGTAAATTGTAACTTGTAGCTTTATAAAACACGACCCAGAATTTACTGCCAGATTATTATTAGATTGTACTGTCACCAGATTTACATAAATTATGGCAAATTTCAGCCCAATTTGACACTGGGAAGTGGGGCAAATTTAACTTGCAATATTTGGTTACAAACACCGGGACAGGTTAACAAAATGAAAGCTTTTAATAGATACAAAAAGGAAAAAAATATTTTTGTAAAGCTCCCAGAAACAACAGGCCAGGAAGTATTAAATTTACCTTTGAAAACACGGTATATAAATTTTTACGGCTTTTAAAAATATTGCGGTATTTGCGGTTTTACGAAACTGCAACGGAAGGAATGTACGTGGTTTTATTTCAAAGTTGAAAAAGGTATAAAGATTCTTCCGGATTTAAAAATGTTCTAGAATCTAAGTTGTTGAAAGCGAAAAACTTTTTCGTATGCGCTAGCGAGCATTTGCACCAGCATCAGCTTGAATTAGCTTGCTTAAAATTCGTATAACAATTATCAAAACTTTCGTTTTTTTGTAGTAAAATAAAAAAGGTAATATCAAAAATATTCTTCACGTTCTTGTATGACTGTAATCAGGTGTTTTCCCATAAAACCAAAGGCGATCTTTCATCGACAAAACATTAATCCCCCCGCAAATCGTCAAGACACGAAGTGACTGATTGTTGTTTTGACAGGCCCACCCCCTTCTTTCGGAGGGTGTGACAGGTGTTAAATTCAGTTGTTACTATGACAGATGGGTATCGTTGGATGAGGCTTGTCGATTTGAACGACGGTTTTTCAGGTTTCTGAGCTAGTGGATTTCTTCACCGAGTATTTTCGGGTATTTGTCAATATTACGAACAATTTTGCGGGTGGTAGGACCTTGTGCGAGGTCCGTCCGGATCGCTACCACCATCTAACTCGCTAATCCTGCCGCTAAGCAGCAGTGCTTGCACTGTTGTGTTCCGGTGTGGAGAGTAAGACAGCCGGTGTAATTACGATGAATGAATACGCTCTGGAGGCCATCGCCTACATGCACACAGTTTGATGTTTACACACGCACACGTAGACACGCAGATAATACAAATTCACAGAAGCCAAAACTGTTGGGCGAAAGGCGTCTGTTATTAAATTTCTTCCTCCTCTTGCTGGTTAAAAATAAACTCCATCCGAACAAGACCGTTTAGAACCGTAGGAAACGCAAGTGAAGGAGTATCGCAATAATTAGGGTTGTCATAAAAGTAGCTCTGTTAAGTCTATTTCACCAACTTTACAAATGTCAGATTACAATGACAATTGGGTGTCAATTGCTGATTTGAATGGCTTCTGTTTCAGCGCGTTTCATTATTATTATTAGCAATGAAATGATGATGGAATTGATACTTATAAAGATATTGTGATAGGGGCCCAGGGCTAATAATAAACAGGACTGGAGTTTTCATAGCACGATAAGATGAAAGCTAACTGTGGAGTCAACATTGACATTAAAATTCAAGTCTTACTCATTCATTTATTTACTCCCGAAATGCCTAATTATCTTAAGTAAAGCTGCAGTAATGAATGAGCCAAGTTTGATTGTAATTAAAATTCGAATTACGACAAACGTTATTGAAAAAGGTGGAGACAGGTTTTTTTTATTTACCTAAAGTTTAATTAATTTTTGGAATTAAGTAGATTGTACATGATAAGTAAATGAGTAGATTTTAATGTTAATATCAACTTCATTTCATCGCTTTCGTTTTATCCTGCTAAGAAAACTCCAATTTCTGTTAATAAAAACTAGGTGAACAAAAGTGTGGACTGAGTACTGAATAAAAGATGACATCGAGTTACAATGGAGTTTAATTATAAAATACAAGAGGCGACAACACACTCTTTTTTTTTTTGGGCAGTCATGTAAAAAGGAAACATGCCAAACCAATAGAACTCCTGACAAAACAATGACAAACTAAACATAAAAACAAAAGTCGAAAAAGACAAATAAACATCAAACTTATGAACTCTTGCAAGGAGTTTGCGACACTAAGATATTGGCTCAGCCCTGCTTCCTTCAACGCTCTCGGGTTATCTCGTTTTGCACTCGAAGATAAAGCGTAAAAACAGTCTTTAGAAATACAATCATTGTGGATTAAATTAGCTAGAAAATCCGGCTTAGAATACGAGCTTTGCATTTCAGCCTTTAATGGAAAGTTGCAGTAATCTTAGCAGTATATACCTACTGTAAGACGTAAGATCGTTGTTGATTCGACATCGTATTGACCTACCTACCTACTGTACTGTACCTACCTAGGGCACAGCTTAGATGATCCATGTCTATCAATACGTACGTCTAAGTGTCATCTATCTATCTATCTTCTTCTATACCTATAAAACAGTACCGTGACTGACTGGCTGACTGACAGACAATGCACAGCCTAAACCACTGGACCTATAGACTTGAAATTTGGCAGATATACCTTGAGTATCCTAGAGGTGCACTAAGATGGGATTTTCCGAAATTCTCACGGGATAGGGAACTAGCCCATTTTTAAATATTTCACTCGGGCACAGCCACGGGGCATGAGCTAGTTATTTTTAATGCAAACTGTATTTCTTTGTTGACTGTCGTCTAAATTACACATTCAATTTAATTTACGAGATTTGATTACAGTTATAAAGGTGAAACTACATAAAAGCTTAAAAAAAGTAAAAGTTGCCGTGTTTTTGGCATTCGAGTGAGAGTTTCGTGTTTATATTAGTTTTTAGGAACGTGACAAATTTTGTCATGAGCTCACGTGTGCTGTACATGTGTACCACGTCCCCTCGAAAATTGGCTATAAAAAAGTAGTGCAAATATAAGCTAAATACAGCTCCCATCTGTTTCCTCTAAAGTACGTCCGGATGGCCAACTGTAGCGAACGCTATTCATTTTGTACATCAGATCAGAACGTAACAACAGTAATTTCCTTCGAACAAGCTTCTATTACGTACCATTTCTATCGACTTAGCTGACACTAGTAACATACTAGCGCACCATGTTCTGCACGTAAAAGTGTAGTTTTGAACAACGTTTACAAGAAACTTCAGGATTTATTTTATGTTTCGCTAGTAAAAGTAGAAATGCAGCGTCATTTTTACAACACCCGCGTTTTGGTAGTGTAACTTGAAAATTATGACCTACCAGCTTGAAACTGCAGTTGAGTGCAACAGGGTTGGCAACGTATATAACAATAACTTATTTTCTTATCAAAATCAATATTTCAAACAGGGTTTAACTTAGTTACACAGACAAAAGCACAGAACCACAGATACAGACGTCAAACTTGTAACACTCCTCTTTTTGCGTTGGGTGTTACAAAGAGAGAATAGGATCGAATTAATGAAACGGAATAAAATTAAACCAGATTTCAAATAGGTACTAATAGCAATAAAGGCACATTTTTTTACATATTCAAATCAAGGTTCTCTCTTCATCCTGGTCCTGCAATGTGGCAAGGAGGTGGCACGCGGCGCGGGCGCACGAGAAAGCGAGAAAAAATATCCCTTAGCGACAAACACTTAAATCAGTTGTTAGGGTTCCGAAGCCAAAATTGCAAAAAGGATCCCTTTCGTCATGTCCGTCTGTCTGTCTGTCTATCTGGTACTAGAAAAGTGTAATATCGCATAGATATACATATTAATTAGGCCGAAATAGTGCTGGGATAAAATATTTTTTTTGGGGTAAGTACCTCCCCTGCAGGTAAAGTGAGGTTAAATGTTTTTTTTCTAGCCCATCCCATAGTGTGGGGTATCGTTGGATAGGTCTTCCAAAATATTGGGGGTACTCTAAGATCATTTTTCGATAGAGTTATTAGTATGCGAAATATTAAGCTTTGAAGTGCTCATTTTTGTTGGAGTCTAGTTCCCTAGAGCAGTATCGCATATAGTGAATTTAAAAGAAAATCTATCAGAGACAAGCAGGCTGTACAGGTTTGGGAGTAATAGTTAATATAAATATATAAATTGACCCCACACTGCGTACAGTTTGCTTTGGAGTAGGGCTCTGCTAACACTGGACTTACTAGACATACAGACAGACAGACAGACAACAAAGTGATCCTATAAGGGTTCTCCGTTTTTTCCTTTTGGGGTACGGAACCCCAAAAATTATTATTTTTTTTCTTATAAGTCATAAGCGTCAAAAATTAATGACAACAAAACTTCTAAATCCAACCAGCAATCCAATGTTCACGACATTTACGTTTATTTATTCCTCACAGGAAAGTTATTTCCTGACGGCAAAAAAAGCTTCCTGCTTTGAAAATACCAACATCATTAATCAAAAGCTCTTGTCTGCTGAAACAAAAACCGGAGGTCAAGTTTAAAAAAAGTTTTTTAAGGTTCCCCGCTCGAAAAAGTTTGAAATACTCCGCCCACATTGCGTATTATGTCTTGCGATACCGGAAGACTGTGTACCCGCAAACGTACATTCTAAATAATTAATTGTTATCCACATAATTGGAAATTATGGATATATTTTGACGACCGTATACGCTAGTGGTTTGATCTATGGCCTCTCAAGCAGAGGGTCGTAAGTTCAAACCCCGGCTCGCACCTCTGAATTTTTCGGAATTTGTGTGCGGAATTACATTTGTAATTTATAACGAGCTTTTCGGTGAAGGAAAACATCGTGAGGAAACCTGCACACTCCTGCGAAGCAATTCAACGATGTGTGTGAAGTTTCCAATCCGCACTGGGCCCGCGTGGGAACTGTAGACCAAGCCCTCTCATTCTCAGAGGAGGCCTGTGCCCAGCAGTGGGACATAAAATAGACTGGTGATGATGATAGCCTAGTGGTTATAGAACCTGAACTTTGAAGCTTGAAGTCCCGACTTCGATCCCCGGCCGGGGATTTCTGGAGTTTTGTATGCTTATTGTGTATCGTACGTAATGTATTTGTTTACACAATAAATGTGGCTTTGCCTACTTTGGGACGAGGTCAATTGATGTCAATTGTACCATGATAGTTATTATTATTATTTATGATATGACTTGCAAAAATTATACTAACGTAGACTAGTATTGTTCTAATTTCGTTGCCATCGCGCAAATACTATTTGCGATAAAGTTCTGAACACAGACACTTGTTACGACAAATAAGCACCCGTTACTAACCTAAGCTGTCTATCTATGCGCCTTTTCTATAATAACAAATACTTCTATTTATATCCCGTCAAAGCAAATAAGCATTAATGAAATTCCAGACTTAAAAATATTTTTAATCTGTAAAAGTAATTATTAAATAACCACTGAATCCTCTCTAAATTAGTCTTAAAGTGTCTTGACCGTAAGTTGTGCCTTGAAGCTGACAACCCTATATTCCGGGCGCAGAGCCAAAGTCAGTCAGTTATTTCGTGACATATTCCTACGAACTCGGTGAAATGGTAGATGTGATCAGAATTAACTTTTGTTAGCTCTGTAAATGAAAATAATCGTTTTATTGATTATTTTTGTTTTTATTTTTATGAAACATTCATAGAATGAAATTCAATATACAATGACAATGCAAAGAAAAATCCGTTAAGCAGCTGGACTTGAACCAGCAACCTCGGTAATCCGTACCACGCTCCACCAATTAAGCTATACTTAACGTTGGTGTACCTAACGAATTTTTCAATGCCTTGTGTCATATTTTTTTATTTTTTTTTATTTGGAAGATCTCTCCTCAGCGCCATCTATGAGTAGCTTAATCAAGCGGCTCACCCACTACTTTCTGAATCAATGAAAAATTTTTCATTGATTCAGAAAATAGTTCCATCTCTTGCCACTAATGCGTAACTGTAGAAGTTCCGTAGTGGGTGAGCCGCTTGATTAAGCTACTCATAGATGGCGCTGAGGAGAGATCTTCCAAATAAAAAAAAAATATGACACAAGGCATTGAAAAATTCGTTAGGTACACCAACGTTAAGTATAGCTTAATTGGTGGAGCGTGGTACGGATTACCGAGGTTGCTGGTTCAAGTCCAGCTGCTTAACGGATTTTTCTTTGCATTGTCATTGTATATTGAAGCTCTGTAAATGATAATAATTCAATAACTACTTACTGAATAGTAAAATTGTTTCTGCCACACAGTTTATACACTTATCGTAAGTCCTATAATATATGTACGTTCAGAAACCGTAGGCAATGACCATCATTGCGACAGTAAATTGTCGTCTTCAAAAACCAAAACAATTTAAAAAACTAGGCCTCTATTAAAAAAACCGGCAATGTGCGAGTCTGATTCGCGCACCGAGGGTTTCGTACATTTTTCCGCTTCACTCTGCTGCGAAGTAAAATGTACGCAGTGTGGTTTTGGGACACACACCATTGAATTGGTTGAACCCATGGTTACCCAACAATGGCAAAAAACTAATTTAATAGCAAGATCACCAGTTAAACTGAACTAGACTGAAAATAAATTGTACCTACTTATTTTACCTATAGTTTTTTTCCTTACCTTTGACACCTGCTATATGATAACAATGCAATATATTAAATATTCCGGAACATAGATAGCTAATGGCTAGTCAATCCTTTTTTTTAATTCTGTCAGGTGGCCATTTTAAAATAACAAGTTGGGCCTAACTGCTAAAACTTGAACCTGAACTTACAGTTAAGCTCGAAAGACAACTTTCAAGTGGAGCACAGTAGAACTTAGACGTATGCATTTTGCTTATACTTAGAAATTATCTCCTACAGTTGCGAGAACTTTACGAGAAGGGAAATATAAAAGCTTATACATACGGTCAGTTGTACAAAACGACGGTTAAAACTTAGTTAAATATACTCAAAAGTAAAATTAATCTCCCACCATTGTTTCCTTGATTAACATAAAAACTGTTTAAATAAAGAATACTTTTTACAATAAATAGTAAAAATAGGGTAGGCATTAATAGGGTTGTTTATTGATGTCAAAATAAAATCATTTTACATTTTCACCTATCAAGCTTCCGAAAATACTCATAAAAAAACCGATGTCTAACTTATTACTGCAATTAAAACGGTTTTTAATTAAACAAAAACTAATAAAATGAGGCAGTTTGATCACTGAAAATACGAAGTCATCGTTCTTAATTCAATACAAACTTCATACTAACGGATCGACATTGACATTTCACAAAAAGTTGCTGATTTGGCTAAGAGGAAACAATCCTACTGTGCCGCTGAGTATATAATTATAACGATTATTAATGAATACACAGAAAAATATGACAAGCTCCGGGGATCAAACCCGGATTCTTGACATTCCGTGTCACGTGGTATAACACCAAACATAGTACAAAAGGTAGTTGGAGACAAATTGAAAAAATTTGCCGCAAGATTTTATTCTGATGTATGGCCATAAAATTTGCCGCAAGATTTTATTCTGATGTATGGCCATAAAATTTGCCGCAAGATTTTATTCTGATGTATGGCCATAAAATTTTTATTTAGTTATAAGTTTTAGTTTAATTCGTTTTAGCTTGGATTTAATGTCATCGTATCGTATCGGACTTTAATAGTCTAAAATAAAATATTTCAATTTGAATTGTAAATTGCTTTTGTTATGTACTTTAATAAAAACATTTCTTAAATACGATTTTGAACGGACTTGAATTTTCCCTTATGAATTAAAACAGGTATGAAATAAATTTCTAAGTAGAAAATGCGATGGAAGAGAGTAGTATGGAAACTAACCCATACGCTAAGGCACTTGCAAGCGTGTAAATGGCATCCTAAGCTAACTAACCATAGTTTAACCGAGCCTCTAAGCAAGTGTGGGGCCAAGTACGAGTATATACTACTTAGTGCTTCTTGGAGCGTTAGTTTTTGGAACTTGCCTCTTGTTCTCACTCCATTGGAGTTGGCGGAACTATCGCACTGCCTGAAATAACAGCCATAACGCGCAGTTGTTACATTGGCATGATTGTATGTAGGCTACATAGTCGCGGGATTTTGGGTTGTGCCACTACTTGGCTTTTTAGGGGTTACCTCGTCGAACATACAGAATCTTTTTTGTAATAATTATCACCGGTTTTTTTTGTCCCAGTGTTGGGCACAAGCCTCCTCTCATGGAGTATCATTTTGTACTCTTTCTCGGATTTTATACGTACGTTTGGTGTTATGGCATTGTACGTGACACGAAATGTCGAGGATCCGGGTTCGACTATCGGAGTTAGTCATATTTTTCTGCTTTTTAGGGTTCCGTACCTCAAAAGGAAAAAACGGAACCCTTATAGGATCACTTTGTTGTCCGTCTGTCTGTCTGTCTGTCTGTCAAGACCCTTTTTCTCTGGAACGCGTGGAGGTAGCATGCTGAAATTAATATCAAATACTCAAGCCTGCGGTCCCTTAAAGCCGTGAAAAAATCAACCTTCTAAGTCAACGCAATTAAAAGATACAATCATTAAAAAATCTGTTTCCATACAAATTGCCGAAATCGGAAAACCTACAGGGTACTTCCAGCTGTCCTAGAAACTTGAAATTTGGTACGAAGGTAGCTCTTATAGCACAACCACTCCAGAAAGTCTCAAAGTCTAGGTTATGTCTGTCTGAAGATTTCACAGACCAATATAAGTTGACCCCACACTGCGTACATTTTGCTTAGGAGCAGAGCTCTGCTAAAACTGGACTTCTTAAAACACTGGGGAAAAGCGTTAAAATCTTTCTACGGAACCCTCGTGCGCGAGTCGGACTCGCACTTGGCCGGTTTTTTGTGTATTCTTGTTTCAGTGAGTATTTAAATTATAGTGACTATCCTATTTACGAAAACTTATAGCAAAACATGTCGCAACTGAATCCACTGATATTTTGACTGAGTCTTGTGTTTCAAATAATGTATTCAGGTCCCAAACATTGACTTGACTCGACATTAATTTCGTCACATCAATTTTCTCCCGTAAATTTCGAACAAGCCTAATACGCCACTTAGTATTATGCCTATAAGCAATGTCAAATTCAATACGCTACTAACTTTGTTTTATCAATTTAGGCGCGTGCACACCGCCGCTAAAACATATTTCCAATTCAGATACGGGCGCTGAGTGCCTGATGTATGTACGCTGGGGTGTATAAATATAATAAGCTGGGTTTTTTGTTTTGTTTATCTGACATAGCTATATTTATTAAGTGAGACTTTGCGGTTCGTATGGTCACTTGCAAGTAGTCCAACATGAATAAGATTAAGATTATTAAAAGCAATAGTACTTTTTGATATAAGTGCGGAAAGTATGTCATTATGCACAAGTCCCGAGGTGTCTAGGCCCGAGCCGTGTGGCGAGGGTTGAGACACGGGACGAGTGAAAACGACACTTCCGCACGTGTATGTACCAAACGGTGAGCCGGCACGAGTTGCTGTACCACCACCCGTCGGAGCCTAGGTGGAGGAAGGCGGTGGAGTGCCGCCGGCACCTCGGAAAAGTAAAAAGCACTAGTGCGAAAAACCTTCCGCACGATACGTAGCACGAAAAGTACCACTTTTTTAGCAACTGTATTAAAAAAAAGTTTTTCGAGTGGGCGAGCCAGGACTTGAACCTGCACCTCTTGGCTCACTGTGCCGAGTAATGCACCTGGCTGTAAAGCAACAATGTAAAAATATGATGAGTTACTTTTGATGTAGACTGTTCTCTCATGTACACCAATCACAATTTAGGCTACAATATGCGAATCCATGACAACATTAACAACATTAGCTGGGCGTGGTTCACAGCTTTACCATAAATTAATTGGGCTCGCTCTAAAATAATAGAGGTTATTACAAACACTCTCTATCAGCCGTTCCCAACATCCAATCAATCTCTTCTTTTGACCTACTGACGAATATGATAAACTAGCAGGCTTTTAGATCTAGCACAAGTCACAGTGCGACTTTTATCTTGCACGAAATCAACTGCGCGTCCTTTTCTGTCACTCAGAATGCAACGGAACGGGTAATAAAATCTCGCGCCACAAACAAAGCCGCGGCCATAGGGTCGAGCACGGCTTTACGAATGCTGCGTAACGTTACGGTTATCGTGTCGAGATCGAGAAACCTCATGCTAAATTTTAGTTCCAAATACGCTCACGGGCGGGCGCTGTTCCAAACGTCATACAAACTCGACAACGTTTACTATTTGATTTTACGTGACGCAGGTTTCGAAAACTCCTGCTAGCCAGACTTTAGCGACCTTAGCGCCACACGCAGATGACGTCATCACTGGTTATACATAGCGCTATTATTAAGCTATTGAACATCACTCATAGAATACGCCATTTTCATTAAGGTCGTCGTTACGTTCCACCCTGTAGAAGTCGAGCTTAGCCCGACATGTGTGATAGTGGATGGTCGGTGCCCCCAAGTTGGAAGACTGTTAAATACTGCGTCAACGGTAAGGGTGAACGAGCCTTTACATACTAATGTCCAATGTGATCAGTGTATTGTGCTACCCTACATTTTAGAAATAATAAAAATTAACTAAAAACAATTAGGTACTTTGCTCACCCGCGATCACAAGTGTAAAATATAATAATAAAAATGACGATGAAAACAAGGATAGTTGTGCGCCGCTGTCAGCTGTGCCTAGTAGTCGCGCGAGCGGAGCCGCGGCGCGCAGTGTTCCACAGTTTCGTGCGCTCCCGTAGAAGGACCACGAATTACTCCAAAACATGTCAGACCAAACTCACACTTATATACGTAAGTGATCCGTTTTATTTCACAAAAAAAAATACGTACAGTGGAACGTAGAACCTCCTCCTTTTTTGAAGTCGGTTTTTTAACCGACTTCAAAAAAGGAGGAGCTTATTTTTATAAGCTGTGCTAAAAATTTTGAAAGTTTACAGACCTCGTATGTGCATACAAGTTAAGCTGTCACTTGCAATTTAAGAATACAGTTATGGAAGCAATTTCATTTCGGACCGAGGCTAATGAAACTGTCTGCGGCGGAATGACTTACGAGCCACAGCCTAAAGCACTATTCTTCGATGTGACCTAAATTCTGCAACGGGTTTTGGAATTTTCACGTTAAATTTAGAACTTTCCGACTGCCTAAGATTATAAAAAGATGTATTGAAACTAGCGTTACTTTGCGGAGGTTCACATCAATGAACAAAAAACAATTAATTTGGTCACTCGCCACCACACGTGTAAGATAGCGACAAGTGTATGTTTTCATGCAACACCTCCCCTTTTATTGCCACACGAATCAACAGCAACACGTGTCATAAAGACCCAACTGTCACCACCACTACATGAGTCCCTTCGAGACCATGGACGTAACGTCACGTCCAAAACACAATTTGAGTAAACATTTTGATAAATTGTATGAATTTAAATAAGATAATATATTACTTTTAAGAGATTACCATTTTGCATGCCAAATCGTGGCAGCGTACCGACATTCTTTTAACATGGTATGTACACATATTTATAACACCTGTGTGTGTTCTTGCGAAATAAATAATTTCAATTGCAATTCGAATGCTGGCCGTCACCTAACCTGTGCCTTTACTCCACCAGGTTTCCCTAATTTAACCACACCTCCGGTAACTTTAACTCGTCTTAAAGTAATTGACACCTTGACCCAACGCCTAAATTTCATACCGCAATAACGTCTAAACCCCTCCTGTTAATAAATTTAGTGGTAGGGTACTAACAAATTGCCTATTAGTATTTCAGGACGCACTTGGGCTGATGCCTCGGAAGGTAGTTTGAGCCTGGAAATTAGATCCGGGCAACTTTAAACAGTGCCTAAGCTTCCTCTCTTGGTGACTAACTTGAAAGTAAAATTACTTTAAAATAAAAAGGGAGCATGCTGAAAATAAATTTTGCGAATTTGTATTTTTCGTGGAAACTGCTTCCGATTTGCATCTTTTTTTATAACAAGATTTTGTTTAAGTTTTGTAGTGTGTAGTATCGTAGTATCGTAGTATGTATAGTAGAAAATAAAACCCCAGTAAACACTTTAACTATTTTTAATAAATTTTAAACTATTTTTAACTATTATTCCGCTTGTAACCATGCTACTGCTGCATTTAATATCAGAGAAATATGAAAATTCATAAACTTCCATACGGAACAATGAACAATTACTTGTTTTTTCCACTTTTTTTTTATTTCTTAAAAATTTACCTCATTTCATAATATAAATTTCCGAAATATTCTGCCCAACTTCCTACCGCTCCCCCATTTTCCTCCATGCTGGCAGGACCTAAGCGCAGGACAAACAAAAGCATTCTCCCATTTAAGACCGCTAAAGATTCGCTTCGCAACTGTCAAGGCAGGCAGTGGGGTGTGCCTGAAATATGGCTGACATCAGTCTACGAACCTCGCGGATCGCTGACGCCATTACAGTGGTTATACGTATCATTGCCTTGATTACAGCGTTTCAGCGGAGAACTCTAAGAGTATTTAATGAATTGTTAATGAAAAACTTGAGGGTATAGCCATGGCCAGCTCTACACCGCTTCTTATGACCCATAAGTATTTTGAAGTACCTTTATGAAGATACTATGTAAGTTCTATGCTTCGTGTGCTAATTATTGAGGAATGTCGCACGCAATTGTAGTTAGGACGCGGACGGACACAGCTCATAGTTCATTGAGAAAAGTGGTATCGTATTTCAATGTCCAACAAACTGTATATGTCATAAACACAGACCCTAGAGTAAAAATGCCTTAAATCTTATAAGAACTTCAAGATATAAAGCTCTTTATTCAAGACGGTCTATTACATTACACGTGTTTTATTACAGAATAACATAATAAAATATGTGCCAACACGTGCGACAAAAACGATATTTATTACAGCACATATTAAAATATTTTATTCATACAGACACCCTCCTTAATAATAGCTGACACGGATGACGTCACCAGAATTGCGTGGGTAGACGTCATTTTGTAGACATCAAAGTGGCAACGTTACTTCATTCACACATAATATACCTAATACTTTAGCGTTAGAGTTTAGTTTGATGCAGAGGTGTGAAAGGCTAAGTTGGTATTCCAAATCGCAGTTGTCACTGACGAATATCTCGAATTCTTCATTGAACGCATTTTAAAATGCTCGCTTTGCGTGATCCCGGTGACGACGTGTAAATTCTATGGGTGTGGAGTTGGTAAATTAAGGTGAATAACCTAAACCGAAACTGCGGTGTGGTGTAGAAAATATCATGCAAATCGTGCCAAATGGTTACACACTGCTCTATTTTTAATGATCGTTACACTTCGTTAACTAAGCCCAAAAATGGCTCCACGACAAAACTGCGCGGTAATCAGCGGTGACATTCGTGACGTGAGGGCTTGTATCATGGGAGTTTTGATTGTGAATATTATTATGTTTTGCGTAATTAAATATTTTTCAAAATATGCCATCGTGTGTCGTGAAAAACACTAGAATTATCTTTCTTAAGTAAGTAAGTATACATTTAAAAAACCCATGCTTATGACTCATGCCGTCCTCGCTAAGCAGGATAGTCGGATGGTTCGGTTTCTTTGTCCTACAATACTTACCTATGCAAAATGTTACCCGCTCGATACCAATACAAATCGATAAATCATTTCCTTCTATCTTGTTAAAGTTCTACTTTTAGTTAGCTACGCTTTAGTTAGTTACGCTATGCTAACTGTTTTCTCGACAATCTCGGCACGCCTGTCTGTCGTCGCTGAGATGTATTAACATTTCTAATTTCCTGTCACTTGTATGTCACGTTACTCGTGCACCATTGAATAATATGGTAATTAATGTTAACCCATATATTAAATGATGATAATAATATGTACATAGTGCACAGTGCAATACAAGGCTATGCTTGAAGTCGGAAGTCAAATAGGGTTGGCGAAAGAAACATCTTCTTACACCTAGAAAACCGGATTGCTCAAGAATTAAGTTCAATCTGTATAAGTTGTATTTTCTTATTAAAACATTAAGTATACCAGGGCCTCGTTTCTCGTAGCTGATTAGACTAATAATATTTGTGTTTCGTTTCATTTTGTCGAGTAATTTACGAGACAAAATACTAATATTATTAGTCTAATAGCTTCAAGAATCGGGGTCTAGACCTACCTCAAGGTCATTAATGTTTTCTTTCAATGTGCTAAAACTTAGCGAGCCATCTTTCAACTGAACAAATTGATTCCTGAGCCACACTAGAAAGTTTTCGCAGTAAATTACATCGATTTTCCTTGTCAATACTGAGTCACAATTAGCGCGTCTATCCTCTTTTTATCCGACTGCGAAACGCAAAGGAGGGCAATCTGTTATCATTAATAATTCTCTGCGGTAAGTTCAGATGAAGCCAAGAGTGTATCTCAACGTAAACTAAGTATCTTTCGCTTGTTTGTTTATTACCCAAATAACCAATTAAGTCAGTCAACAATTTGGCCCTAAAATTATAGTGCCGAAACCGTCCGCCACCCGGATCGAGAGTAACGTCTACAATAACTAGTTGGCAACGCTAATTGCTGCAATTCCGTAGAATGTAAGATCACTCCAACGAAGCACTGCTCTTGCCAAAGCGCATTTAGGACACAATCGCGGAGAGATTTGTCCTAATTACGTCCGTTTGGCTTAATTGCCTTAATTAATCCGATCTGCTAAATATGAAGGGTAATGAATGCTGTCGTGATTAATGCTATGATTGAACGACTTAGAGGTATTTTTTTGGTAATTGTCGAAATTGGGCTTTTTTAATTATACCGCATCGGTGCATGGAAAACAAGTACCTAGGTATTATGTTTGGCCTCATGGTAAGCGATTGCCGCTTCCTAGGTACGCTTGCAACCATCGACTTTAAACATTAAAGACACGCCACGCACCTCTTTAGCGCTGACAAAATGCGGCCTTCACTCATTAGCTGTCATTACACTGACATTTCAAACATCAAGGGAATATACCACCTGGATAATGAGATTATTACTTACTTACGTATGAAATGTGATTCCTTGTGCTTTGTTTTTCTTTTTTGTGTTATTTGTACAGTTCAAAAATGTGCACGACGTCATTTTGAGCGGTTGAAATTGTTGTAATTGGACAAGTCAACGAGATGTGACCTGCGCGGCGGCCGTTGGCGACTAAGTCAGCGAGTAACCTAATCACCTATATTGCTTGTCCGCGCGCGGTGAAGGGGTGGCGTATCCGTCACTATTTGGTACATCAATGCTTGCAACACCAGAAGCGTCACTCGCGCGAAAACTACTTAGTATAATTGAAATAGTTCTCATTCAAGTGTCATCAAAACCGATAAATAATTTTAAATAATTCGCGGTAAATTGCATTAAACATAATGAAAACGGGATATTGACCGCGATTACATATAAGGTTTGATGAGATCCCGATATTTCGACGTAGTTACATGCATCATGATCATGGCACAGCGACCGATAGTAATAGTTGCAGTGCGCGCAGTCGACGCGCAAAAATGCGAGTAGACAGAGCCCGGTCTGCGCAACATAAGTATCTACCCTCGTTTCGGCAGTTTGCCCGTGATCATGATACATGTGACTGCGTCGAAATATCGGGAGCTCATAAAACCTATTAGGGTAATCGGGGTCAATATCCCGTTTTCATTATGTCTAATAAAATTGATAAAGTCGTTTTTGAGATATTTGACTTTGAAGTAGTATAACGGTCGGAGGTTTTCAATTAATTTTCTAACCACAAAATGACATGCAGAGGTTTGCGTGCAGGGTTAAGTGACAGAATTAATGGCTTCCACCGAGTTCATAGCGGCTGGGGCGTAAACAAAGTTAAACGTGTTATTTTCCTTTATTGTGTGGCAGTTAAGGCTGTGGGATAACTAAGAACAATTTTTTTATTAAAAATATCGCATTTGAATCGGTTTAGTCGGTGGAGAACTACGACAACACAAACACAGAAACATACTTAAAACTTTTAACACCCCTCTTTTACGTCAAGGGTTAAAAGGGTCAGTCAACTTTTAAGTGTTGTTATTCTGTCCCGTCACCCAGGAGACAACAGTGATACACTTGCTTAGAAAAATGGCTTTTTAAATAGCACCACCTGCTTTAATCCGTTCTTACCTTTATTCCATTATGGTTGCCTGGTAGAGATCGCTCTGTAGCGATAAGGCCGCCCATTGCTACCTTGTTTTTTTTTTGTGCCTATTTCTTTTTTTGACTGATACGTGGTGTTTAATAAAGAGTTATTGTACTGTATTGTATTGTTGTCATGTACTACGTAGCATACTTAAGAGATAATAAGGCATGAAGAAACAGGCTTATAACTTAACTCCTAAATTTTGGTACATTTGTCCCATAGAAAATCGTTCTTTTAATGAGTGACCGAGAAGACGTCGTCATAACAACGAGCAATACTTAAAAAGTTGATTGACCCAAAAACCAGTATCTAACAGACTACTGATGTCATCTAAACTTGCGCTCATTTGTTAAAACAACCCCTATCTGCTCTAATCATTCAACTGAACTGGTTCATTCGTTCAGTTCACTCAATTCAGTTGACCCAATGACCTACACGGTGCAACTGATCGAAATGTTATCCGGTACATTTAAAGCGACCGCAGAATTGTTAAATCGCAGCGCATTTTACGAAAAAGAGGGGTGTTATAAGTTTGACCTGTGTATCTGTGTGTGTGTATCTGTGTATCTGTCTGTGACATCGTAGCTCGTAAGCGGATGTAACGATTTCAATGCGGTTTTTTTTTATCGAAAGCTGGTTTAATCGAGATGGTTCTTAGCTAAGTTTCATTAAAATCGGTTTACCAGTTTTTGAAATATTGAACTTTGAAATAACAATGTTGGGGGTTTTTCAACTTTTTTAAGTTGGTTAGGTTATTTAGGGTTTCGTTCGAATCGAGTAGTAACGTTACCTATCGTATCGCCATCGAATAAATACCAAAATCTCATAGCACTAACTCAGTATTATACAGTATTAGCGACTCGCCCTGGCTTCGCACACTTGATTGAGTTGAAATTTGGTAAACACATGTAAGTCGGTGACCTAAAGACGGAGGTGTATGAATTTTAAACGTGGGGGCCACTTTTGACGGGTAAATTAGAGAACGAAAAAGAAAAGTTTTGCAAACTAGGTACTTATATCGTGTTACATAACAAATGAAAGGGCTTATTTTGACACCTACTCTCAAATTATTGTTTTTTTTACAATTTTAAAACATTTAACTCAACCCTTAAATTCAAAAATCGTTCTTTGCCTATAGATTACAGGAAATGCTGTAAGACATCTATGGCATTAAAAGTAACATAGGAAATTAGAATTTAAATAATTAACCTACGGAACCCTGCGAGTCGAACTTGCATTTGTTTTTCCTTTTTTTTGTTTTATCGTCACTAGACTCCATGTTACTTCGCAAGGTATTGTCCATTTATGTTGACTGACAGGAATAATTCCTTTTAAGTTTTCAGTACGTGTTGTAGTTGTGCACACAAGACCGTCTTATGGGTTAGTTTGGTGTCTTGCAAAATCAAACAGCGAAGTTCGAAGCTATCCTAACTTAATCCATTACCTCCCCTTTAGATGCAAGCTGTGTATAGAAATACAAACACAGATCTATACAGGGATAGAAGGAAAGCATTCATAGTGAAATAATAGTAGTTTATGCAACTGCTACATAATGAGTGTTTTAAGGCCTAATTATGTGGAGTTGCATACATTACTTTATCTACACACATATTATAAGTACTCTAAGATGGGTTCAGAAGCCGAAGGCGTATATCATACCCATACCTGTCACGAATTTGACTGTTTTTTTTTTTAATCATAGACAAACATACCGAGCTGACGTTTCATAAACTGTTTTTTTTTTATTGTAAAAAAAATCACATTATTGTTTATACATGTCGGACTGAACTCGACTTATATACGTGAGTGATCCGTTTTATTGATTGTAAATTACGTTGGTTTTCAAATTTGAAACACCGAATTCGATATCGAAAAGTCATTACGATATCGAATTCGATGTCGTAATGACTATTACTTTACTGCTGGTGGTGGTGGGTGGTGCTGGGGCTGGCGCTGTCGGCGAGAAGGCGACGGCGTACTGAAATGCTGGTCATTTTCTACGGTTTCTGAACGCATTATAGAGGACTTATGATATGTGTGTAGATAAAATGGATTACTCACTTATATTATAAGTCGAGTTTAGCAAGACATGTTTCGGACTAATTCGTAGTCCTTCCTCTGGGAGCGCACGACCCAGCGGCAGCGAGACGCATACTACCCGCGCTATGTCGGGCTAAACTCGACTCATAATCTTAGAATTATGATCCGTTTTATTTCACTATGATTGAGTCTCACAATTAGTTTCATATTAAAAGGAATGTATTCATCGATTTGTATGGGAACAGAGCGTGTAACTCCAAAAAGTCTCAAAATCTTAATTTTTTATGTCTGTCTGTAGATTTCACAGACCAACATAAGTTGACCCCACACTGCGTATATTTTGCTTAGGAGCAGGGCTCTGCTAACACTGGACTTTTTGTAACACTGGGGAAAAGCGTTAAAATCTTTCTACGGAACCCGACCCGAAGTCCGACTCGCACTTGGCCGGTTTTTAGTTCTTGATTACTTAGTACCGACCTATTTAGTACTTATAAAATGTAGAGTAAGTAAGTAAGTAAACACTTTATTTTACAAAAAACACAACAAAAACATGAGTCATGACCAAATTCGAGTACAAAAGCGGACTTATCCCTTAAAGGGATCTCTACCAGCCAACCTTTGAGTAGCGGAGAGGAATAGTTCACTGGGGATCGACAAAAAGTGAGTTCATGAATAATCATGAATATAAATAAAATGAATAAATATAAAAATATCGAGAGACAATATACAGTACATAAATAGTTCTTGTTTTTCTGCAGTAATAGCTTGCGAACCTTAGCTTGTGAGAGCCAACCCTAAACCACATTTCCTACAAAAACACTCCATAAAAGTAGGCAAAGGCATTCGACTCAGGGGTGTGCCAACACTTTTTCAACCTACTTTGCACAAGTAATGGCGCAAGTTCGCCCATTAAATGATTTAACTGCCGTTCACTAAATCGCCGTTTTTATATACCACTTAACTTTTTACTTAAATTTATGACCGACTTAATATAGCATGTAGTATGAGTATTCTCATTATGTATACTAAGGTACAGTGAAAATGGAAGACCATGTATTTTATGTAAGCAATCTACATTAGAAAACGCCATTTCTACTTGTAAGAACGACACGAGAAGGTATTGATTGATATTGTCGTTAGACGCACGTCACGATACGCTGCGTGCACGGAGATTTCTAACTACACTATTTAAGAGTAGTTATAGGTGCTTCTGTTTTAGGCGCTGGTTCTGGTTTGTTCTGTATACTGAGCTAATATCTTTGGCGGTAATAATTCTACTCAAATGTCAGGAAATAAGCAGGTATCATAAACAACATCGCTGTTACTTCTTAAAGAGCACCTTTAGTACCCTCCGCGACGCTTAAACTTGCTGACTTAAGATTTATAGCACACGTATTATGCTAAATTGAAAGGAAAATGGATTCCCAAAAGAATTTGGGGGAGCTAATGTACTTAGTAAGCTATGGTAGAACGGTGTTTTGTTTGTGACATAGATAACGTGAAAGGAACTTAGAGCTTAAGTTAGAGATTATAGAAATTAGTTATGTTAAATGTTAAAAGTGTTAATGATAAGACCAAACTCTTTATACCTATCGCAAATCGTCTGACGTAAAGTTAGTAAATTAACCTACGTAGGCCTCATTTGGCCTAAAACATTATAGCACTTTCGTCAAAGTTTAAGTCGAAATTATTAAAGTTAAACATTCGAAAACCACTTTTGAAAAGTTTAGAATACTTACTTATTCCTCCTGATAGTTTGATTTGACTGTATAACTTTCTGTAATGTTATTTAAACTTGACAAATTATAAATTGGTTCTGTGGATGTCAAATAAACTTATGTTTTTAAAGATACACTGTAAAAAATGCAGCACCCTACATCGCACATTTCTGTCTTAGCCGTAAAGATGTTTTATCCGAGATAGGTGAAAATCACAACGAATATAAATCGTATCGGTACACATTTATCTTTGGCGAATGTCTCAATTTCCCTGGATGAGGCAAAAATCGGAAAGCGAACGAGGATTTGGGTTGCGTCCAAAATAAACTAAACAACGGGACGCCTCAAGCAAAACTGCTGTTTCGAATAATACTGTTGGAAAGCATATCCACTGATGAATAAATAAATATTTTTAGTACAAAAAGATAAAATAAATTTTGGGACAGATCGGCGTGTTACGCTTGTAGGCATTTACGTAAAAATGTATATCAAAATTCACAGACGGAACACAAAAAACTAAATATGAAGACGACTATGTTGGGTAAAAGTAATAAAATACAGTATACTGAGTAAACGAAAAAATGGTCCAATAAATCTTTTATCTACACACATATCATAAGTCCTCTATAATGAGTTCAGAAACCGTAGAAAATGACCTGCATTTTAGTACGCCGTCGCCTTCTCGCCGACAGCAGGCATTTACAATCATGGTGAAATAAAACGGATCACTCACGTATATAAGTCGAGTTCAGTCCGACATGTATAAATAATAATAATAATTTATTGCAGACCGTGGTCCATAGATTGTTAGTAATACATAAGTTTTATTTTCTAGGGATTAGTATCACATTCCATTATAACTATTAAATCAAACATAATCGATAAATAATCATAGGCAGCCAAAACAATTCCAAAAACTTAATCATAGTTAAATGTGAAATGTGAATCATAATAATAATGTGATATTACTATTTTTTTACAATAAAAAAAAAACAGTTTACGAAACATCAGCTCGGTATGTTTATCTATGACAAAAAAAAACAGTCAAATTCGTGACAGTTATGAGTATGATATATGCCTCCGGCTTCTGAACCCATCTTACAGTACTTATAATATGTGTGTAGATAAAGTAATGTATGCAACTCCACATAATTGGGCCTTAAAACACTCGTGTGATCCTATTATGAAACTCAGCTTCGCCTCGTTTCATAAAAACACACTCGTGTTTTAAGGACCCTCATTATGTAGCAGTTGCATAAACTACTATAACCTACACTCTCTTCTGTCGAATATCTTACACCAAATCAAATTGTATACAAACTTGTAAACAGACATGATTGCAAAAGCTCATTCGATCAAAAAAGTTCCGTACGCTTTAACAAATTAATTGAAATATTCAATCAGTATTTTTAATGTGACATTTTAACTATTTTTGAATGGGCAAAAACAATAACTAATTTCATTTCCCAAGTCTCACGCAGGTTTTAAATTATTTTTTGTCATGAGTTATTAAGTAACAGTAACTAACTATTTTTGTCAAAGCAGCTAGCTGCCACTTCGACTGTACTTTCGTAATATCCATAATATCGTATCCGTCTTAATCTAAGCTGAAATAAAAGATATCCTAAATTGGATCTACTTAACAATATCTAAAATATGTCCAAAAAAAAAGTCTCCTTGAGCATGGTACCTACCAAAGATGCTGGCAGCGTTCCCTCTTTGGATGGCCAGGCTTAACTTTTATCCGAGAAAGCTGACAGCTCTTCGGTCCCCTGTGACCTTGACTAGCCTCTTGGACATTTCCTCGCATAAGGCCAAAGCGCTAGGACACCACGGACCAAGGGTCTCGACACCGAATGGGACAAAGTCATACGAGGGGTGAAAGGCTATTTGTTATAAGCGACACTTTTGGCGATATTGAATTATATATATATTCGGAATCAGGAAATTTTTCTGGGTCGGATGAGCTAGGTTTCATGCAAATCTGAGCTCTTTTGTGGCGCTTGAAACATTAGAATTTTAGGGTATATTTCTGACACATGATGTATTATCCGACATGAAAACTGTTTTTTTTTTAAAATACTTGACTTAAAGCATACACAAGTATTGAGAATCGGAGCTTAAGCTATTTTTCCTTATACAAAATTTCGATTGTGTGGCGGTTCAAGCACTTTCGCCCACTGCTGTTTTATGTTGCAAAGCCGCTTAACACATTTCGCCTTCCACTAATAATACAGCATAATGTCACTTCAAGCAATTTGTCTTGTACAAAATTCCTCAAAGCAGGTCGGTTGAATTCTCTACACTGCAAGTGTTAGCACTTTATATGGAGCTTAGACTACTTTTTCTTACAAATTTCTCGAAGGATGTCCTTGGAGCGCGTCCATGGACAAACCTCCCAGGATTTCTAGTATATCGAGGAAAGGCACTTTTTTTTGTTTTAAATACATTCATTTAAGAATAACACTACTTCTTTTACCTAAGGTAGTAATCATTAACGGTGTAGTAACCTAAATAAAAGATTAATTAAACTTATTTGGTTCTTTAATTGCTTCAAATAATAAGATTAGTGTTTTTATTACTTTTAAACTTACAAAATGTTTGTCTTTTTTTGTATTAACAACCAACCGTTATAAAATATTCTTTAGGCTTGGGACATCAAACAGCTATTAATGAAAGCTGATCGTTACTTCAGTCAACTGGCCTGTCCATATTTATACCAAATGGCAGTTAAAACAAAATAGAATGTCCTTATTATCCTTGATCAACGTCGGTTAAATCTTATTGCTTTCCTCTACATATGCACTGTAAAGTCACTTAAACCATTTTGCCTTCTGTTGCTGCAACATTTAACCGACGTTGATCAAGGATAATAAGGACATTCTATTTTGTTTTAACTGCCATTTGGTATAAATATGGACAGGCCAGTTGACTGAAGTAACGATCAGCTTTCATTATTAGCTGTTTGAAGCTCCAACAGTCTCATCAATATGAGCACTGGTCAATATGAGGACTGGTTATGTACATCAACTGCAAAGAAAACTGTTTTTATGTTCCTGAACTAAAAGTAACTTCGTACTCAATTTGGCAGTATTTAGTCCAGTTATGTTTACGTCATCCCGTCAACAAAAAGTAGCTAAAACTTTGTGTGCAACTTTATCGTGATTTACCTTAGCTACTTATGTCGTCCTTTGTGGCAGTAAACAGTGATTTCAACGTAACAGATCCCAAAGAAATTACGACGAGAAAGGTACAGCGACAAAGTAATAAAATGTGCAGGTTTGTGACTTAAACCCCGCCCCGGGCTTGTAAGATAAGCACCTTCTTGTCATCGAGATCTCGCCCTGAAAGCCTCCCGGAGTTTTCCTTTTTCATCTATTTGCTAAAGGAAATCGAGCAAAACATCACCACACAGTCAACGGTTTTTGTTTATAGTACTTTCTGGAACTGCGATTCCTTTTTGTGTGAGGGATTTCGTTGGATTTTTAGGAGTTTGGGAACTAAACCACGGCTCACCTTTCTGTTTGGTGAGTGTCTTAAAAAGGGCACTGATGCAATTCGACTGGAAAGAGGCCTACTTATGTCCAGCAGTGGACGTCTTTCGGCTGACATGATGATGATGAAAAATCCAGAGTGCCATAAGGACGCATATTCAATTTTACTTTAAATAAAATTTGACTAAAATTTACGAACGTACGCAGATACAACTCAGATAACCTTAATAGTACCACGAAATGTTAGCAATGAAAACTATTTAATTAGAGAAATTTCTAATGTACCTACTTAGGTCTGCATTGAAACTTATTTCAAAGGTTACTAGAATAATGAGCCTCAAACTTAAATATTCATATTCGAGTTTAATAAAGCTAAAATTTCTATCGCTTTACTTAACTAAGGCAATGGATAAATGAAAATGAATTGTTGCTTTCAAGCAATTTAAAGTCTTCGTCAGAATTAGTTATTTTACAAGTTTCCTTTGGATGGTTTTACTATGCCCTTGACTTTGAGCAGGGTTATTTATAGATTGATAAATTTGCAGACATGCAGATGAGAAGTTTATTGTAAGTATGCAATAAGTATTTTTTCTAGAAATACCAGTAAGCAATGTTAAAAGTAATTTTTGGTGCCTAATGAGTAACACGTGGCTTTATAGACTGAGTGTCTCTGACGTAAACAAAAACTAACAGACTACGACTACGATTACGACTATTCTTCTTCGGTGTCATCCCAGACAAGTGTCCTTAGACTATAACATATCACAGGCCATGAACACTCAAAGCCACAATTGTCTAATGTAGTAAGATGGATCACGCTAGCCTGGTTTTAAGCGTCCATCATTACTTAAAACGTATAGACTTAAAACTTGCCACCATTGCTCTCTCCTCTCCCACGCATTAAACTTACCTACTTATTAGCTCTCAATAAAATTGTATGCTACACACACACTAGAGAGAGTGCTGTGTCATTACTGTCTTGATCTTCTTAGACTTCACAAAAAGATTAATAGACTAATTATTACGTAAACACAGGCTCACGGAGTCGCAGAACGTAAGCCCTACGCATAAGCCGTAAAACAGAGGCCCAAGCACGAATATTCGAATCCTGCGTAACGTTATAGAGAAAATTTGTATGACGTTTGGAACAGCGCACGCCCGTTAGCGTATTAGATACTAAAATGTAATTCGATGGCTATACGATAACGTTACGTTGCACAGGATTAGAATACCTGTTAGTACTCGGGCCTCAGGGCCCTGAACGAAATGACCTAACGAATTGTACAGTTCCCGCGGGATAGCGATAACCAAAATCTACGGGGACGAAGTCGCGGGCAACAGCTAGTTTGGAATAAAAGTTTAATATTTCAACCCATAATAATTAAACACTGTAATGTCGTAAGTACCCCAAAGATGAAACATGATTGTAAACAAAATGTTCTATAGAAATATTTTTGCCTACTCGGTACTTTTATTAACCGACTTCAAAAAAAGGAGGAGGTTCTACGTTCCACTGTATGTATTTTTTTTTTATGTATGTACATCGATTACTCCGTCAATTGTAGACCGATTTTCAAATTTTTTTTTTTATTTGAAAGGGTATACTCCTGATGTGCCCATTGTCACCAAGTCATGATCTGATGATGGGATCTCAGGGAAATCGAGGGCAACCCTCAAATTTTATAGGCACGCACGTATCATGTGTTTCATATATTTTCTAAGGCTATTCAAGTATTTGCGTCCGGTAGTCATCATTTTAAGTTGATGAGCTGATGATGGAAGGTACAACTCCTTAACGGTTAGGAGTTGAAGGATAATTCTGAAAATATTAAATCAACTTAAAATTGTGAAATAAAAACCTTTTAACAAAAAAGTAAAACCGCTTTCAAAAAAATCCTTAAAAAAAAACGTAAAATAAACCTCTAAAATAATGGTAAATAAATAAAATAAAATAAAATGCGTTTATTTCGGACAACATAAACTAAAGCTTAAAGTTTTATGGCCTAGCACTAAGCAGCAGAAATATGAAGTCGGTGCTTCATTCAAAGAATATTTCGCTCGCACCCCACCGATAAGGGTTCTGCCGTGGCCGAACATTCAATGACCTCGGATTCGACGCACTACATTCGTTTTGATAAGGTGTCGGTACTAGCGAGAGAAAAAATTTTCATTCCGCGGAAAGTACGTGAAGCCATTAAAATTAGTCATCATCCCAATTTCAACCGTGATGGTGGATGGTCAGTGCCCCCTAGTTGGAAAACTGTGTTGAATACTGCATCAACAGCTAGTGTGAACGAGCCTTTACAAAGTGATGTGATTAGTGTAGTGTGCTACCCCACTTTTGCCAAAAATAAAAATGACGATGAAAACGAGGGTAGTTGTGAGCCGCCGTCAGCTGCGCCGAGCAGCCGCGCGAGCAGAGCCGCGGCGCGCAGTTTACGTCTCGCCACCGGCGTGGCGTGTGCTCCCAGAGGAAGGACTACGGATTAGTCCGAAACATGTCTAGCTATACTCGACTGACATACGTGAGTGATCCGTTTATTTCACTAGGAATATTATAACTGTGATTGAACGAAAAGAAAAGCAGTTATTGGTTTTTCGTTTTGGTTAGATAAAAATCAAACCAGTACTTTATTTTCTTACCCAGAGCAATTTTGACTAGCCTTCTTTCTATTGACAAACGCGTTACTGGATAGCGTTGATTCGCTTGAGTTAAAAGACTCCGCTTCCAAAAGTATTGCAGTATATCCAGTGTCTGTTTTTTTTTTTTATTATTTTGATAGAGTTAATAAATATCGTGTCAAACCACGATACCGTTAAATCTAAATAAATAGGTTAAAAGTAACAACTAAAAAATGGCGAACTCCTTTTTGTACAAAACCCGACTTTTAGAAACTTCTTATTTTTCTTATTTAAATGCATCTTATCAGAATTTTTACACACAATTAAAAACTCTTTTCGCAAACCAGCAATTTAAAAAGGAGTTTATTGTTACTGATCCGTTCCCGGGATAATAATGTACACTAGGCCGGAACATTAGTCGGACTATACCCAGCCATCCCGGGATGCGGCGTTACGGCTTTTGTCCGGGTGAAACCAGCTGACATAATTAGGGTTCGCTAAACGCTGGGCTTGAGATAAAATTAATAGCCAATTATGCACTAATTAGGGACGTTATTAAGAAACAAGAGTATTTTTGGTAGAAAGATCATGTGCACACAAAAAAAGTCTGTGTCTAGCATAAACACGCAAAATATCGCATGAAGCTTATGATAGCATAAAAAGAAAAATCCTGACTCACTGATTGACTTGATCATCAGCGTCCACCCAAACCCTTTGGACTTAGAAAGGAAAATTTTGGCGTAGAATTTATTTTAAAGACATAAAGGTATAATAAAGACAAGGAGTATAGACGGATTTTCCTTAATTCGGGAAGGAGCTTAAGGAGGGAAGCAGCCGGGGTAGGCTAATTCTATTTCTAGGCAAGCATATTTATGATCAATATGATTCGATGACAGTACCTATTGTGTAAGAAAATAAAGGTTTTCTCTCCTAAAGAAAAGAATGAACTCGTTTCATAAAAGTCCTATCGCATCAACGACAAAAATCATTAAAAACACCCCAAAACGTCAATCAAAAGAAAAATCTTTAGAAAAACATTGCCATAATCAATTGGACAGAAATTCACCTCAAAAATGCTCCCGAGCGCTAACCTCGCTGGAAATAAATCTGCGAAAGCATCAGGTTAGCAAAATCACGAATCTTTACTTTGGTCTAGAATCGTGGGCAGATGAAACGGAAAATAGTTCAACGAAATAGTCGTTCGGTTCGGAGTGAATTAAAAGAACATGGCGTTGATGTTGTGTGAATGTGAGTATGGGATGGTCTTTCACTTTTGCATTTACGTGAGCACCGGCGTTACCAAGTTAAGTGGACGCTTTGAGTAGCAATAAGGGCGACATATTATTATTATTAGTAATAATCCGCAAGTATATTGAACTGTGGTATCCCAGCGGTTTGATATACCACTTCTCAAACAGGGATACGATTGATAGAAAAGGTCAGAATATACAATAAACCGATTTGTAAGTAGGTAGTTACTTGCTGTTTTAATTAAACATTAATATTCGCAGTCAACTGTTTTATTTGCAAACTAAGACGAATAAACATGAATTGTTAATTCGCTTCACTTCTTACTTTACTATGCTGACTTTGCTATAACGCGTTGTTTAAGTAAATATGTAAAACAATACGAACCGTGGTTTACATTTAATTTTAAGTACAAATAACGCACATTACGTTTTCGTAAAGTCTGTTACATATTTCGCGGAGCGTTAACGTGACAAAAGCTTGTTAGACGTTTTTTTTTTTTTTTCCTTTCTTCCTGTTTTTCCCCGGCGCAAAACAGAGAAGGAAAAGTCTTATGTGTGTTCCTTTTATATCCCCCTCGAAAAGTTGCAGAAAAAGATGTAGGGCAAAAACAAGCTAAAGGCATAAGTGCTTTATGATATTTATAACCCCGCGCGTTATACGTTTGACCTGTCCATGGATGAAGTTTTATGTGTCTGTATATCTGTCTGTGGCGTCGTAGCTCCTAAACGGACGAATGAATTTGGACGCGACTTTTGTGACAGAGAATATGCAGCCAGCGTTGTAAGCTCTTTTGTTTTAATTCAACTCCAGCCTTATTTACGTCCTACGGGGCACATACCTCCTCTCAGAACGAGAGGGTTTGGGACGTAATTCCCACGCAGGCCCAGTGCGAATTGGGAAACTCCGCACACATCATTGAATTGCTTTGCAGGAGTGTGCAGGTTTCCTCACCATGTTGTCCTCCACCGAAACGCTGATAAATTATAAATGTAATTTCACACATAAATTCTGAAAACTCGGATGTGCTAGCCCGGACTCGAACTTCCAACGGCATTGAAGTTTACACGGCGTTTTTGAACGACCGCAATCGCACAGGCTAGAAAGCACGTTTATCTACACACATAAAATAATCAATAAGTCCTCTATAATGCGTTCCTTCAGAAATCTCCATGACCAGCATTACAACAGCTAGTTTTCATCTTTAAAAACCAATACAATGTAAAAATTTGCTTCTATTTAAAAAAAAATGTTGATACAAAACGTCAGCTCGTTATGTTTGTCTATTTATTTAAAAAAAAGCAGTGAAATTCGTGACAGGTTTTTTATGCCTTCGGCTTCTGAACCCGTCAATACTTATAATATTATGTGTGTAGATAAAGCAATAAGGCCTTAAAACACTCTTGTGATCTTATTATGAAACTCGCCTTCGCCTCGTTTCTTAAAACCACCATTTTAAGGACCCTCATTACGTAAAAGTTGCATAAACTACATGTTTTTTTTTAATTTCAATAGAAAACGGCAGCTGGGCCGATAATTTACGTGACAGGCCGTAACCGCAGATTTCAAAATGGCGGCCATCACAAAGGTTCAGGTTATTGATAGCATGGATCCCGGAATTTATAGTTCCATGCTTTTCCGTTATTTTATTATTTTATCAAGTGACTATAGCTTTTGTCCGCGACTTCATCGCATAAAACCCTTATTCTCTATCCCGTGAGAATTTTTACGAAACCGTAATCAGTGCTTGTCTACATCATAAAGGCAACCTCTATGCATGTACGGCTAAGGAATCGAATTCCCTGCCTGCGTCTGTGTTCCCTGAACACAATAATCTTGCTGGCCGTTTTCAAGTCTAGGATGAATGGGCATTTGCTAGGCAAGCGTGCTCCACCGTAGACCGCATCTTCGCTTATCATCAAGCGTGCTTGTGGTCAAACGCAAGCCTATAGCGTATAAAACAAAACTAAAGCGACAAAATAAGTACTTACCCTAAATTAAAATTAAAATATAACTGCTTTACAAAAACTAAAACATACATTAATATAATTTATTTACATAATAAAAGCAAAATCGAAGTTAAAACTAAATAAACTAAAACTTAAAGCTAAATTAAATCTAAATGAGGCACCGGTGGCATGGTGCCCAAAAAGCTGGCAGCGTTGCCTCGCTGAATAGCGATGCTGATTCTTTGAGAGAAAACTGCCAGCCCTTTGGCCACAAGTTGCGTCGACTAATAAGCGCTTTTGCAACTCTGAAATAAGCTTACAAGCGCCGGGACCCCATGGACCCAAGGTTTCAAACCCGACAGCAACAAAATTGTAGTTCGGACATAAATTAGACTATAATAAGCCAAATGAAAAAGAATCGTAACTGTTACCCATTTCATCCGCAACGCAAGCGCAACACCACACAAAGTGCTATCTTGCAGCAATCGGGCACTACAGCTGTCGTGTCTATCCGTTGAACTTTCCCGTCGTCCGCGTTGCTGGAAGCTAGCTAGTTGCAAACCATTATTTTAACCTTAACTTGTAATGTCTAGCTACAGGGAAAAAAAAACTGTACTTTTTTATACTAACTTTTTTGCCGACTGTACATTTTGTTGACTATACTTGTGTTATCGTTCAACTTACGTACCCATACCAAATTTCAAGACAATCCAACGAGATCCATTCATTTAGCCAAAAAAAACTGATTCATAAGTCAGCCTTAAACAGTTAAAACATTAAGTTGGAAATAATAAATATAAACCACAGTAGTAAAGTAACAAAATGAACAGTTTACTCAACTGTCAGCAACACGCCTCGGTTAGTGAGTTCAAATATTTGCTCCAGAGTGTAACTTTCTCTTCAAATACGAGTACTTTAGTTAACTTATAACGGGCTTTGTTTGAGACTTTTATTTTGATTTAGCCGGCTTTTTATCCCTAGTAAGCATAAAGCAGAGAGACAGGAGGCGCCTTTGGCTTATCTATGCGCTACAATTTAACTACCACTTTTCGAGGGGGACAAGGTATAGGTACACACATTATTTGTGAATATTTCTGCAGTTCAATATTATGTCATGAACCATATGAACCAAAATAATTAACTGAATGACAATTTTCATTAGCAACAGAAGTTTACATAAAACGTTTTTATTTTAAACCATTAATATCATCTATACCTAGGTAGCAGTCTTTTTGTATTTTTATTTTACTGCACATTTTTAGTAGATATAAAATCAAAATAACCTGGTTTTATCAGTACTGCCAATTTAAGAATATGGTTTTAATTGTTTTAAATTATAAAGATGTGCTTGCACTGTTGTGTTCCGGTGTAGAGAGTAAGACAGCCGGTGTAACAAGAGGCATTTCATCTTACGTCTCTAGGTTGGCAACGCATCTGCAAACCCTCCGGGGTTGCGGGTGTCCATGGGCAGTGGTGATCACTTACCATCAGGTGACCCACTTGCTCGTTTGCCTTCCTCGTTGTATATAAAAGAAAAATCTCTAAATTCTTACAAATACAGTCAGAGTGCGTTTTAATCCCACACGCTTAAACAGCTTGATTTATATTATCAAAGGGATTCCGAATATCCGTGTTTTAATTAAAAGTCTAATTAATTGAATGTGTTTCGATAATTCCCTGATTTCGCTTTAGAGGTCCCGATAAATGTTTGTTTGAGGACGAACATTTCGTTGATTAGCTGTGTGTTTTTATTTTAAGTAAGGATTTTGGAGACTAAAGTCGTATGCTTTTTTCCGTGTACAAGATTTTATGGCGAGTGAGAGGATGGAAGACAAATATTTTTATTTTTTACGTACTTTAAGTACTCAATCTTAGAATAAGTTTTTTTAGTAGATAAAATGTAATTAACGCAAGCGAGTTTCACAAAATCAGCCAATCCAAACTTTATTCCCAACTCGTACCCTCGAGTTTGTAAAGAAAATCTCCAGTGCTAAGGAAACGGTTACTAATCCGAATCTTTGCAAGGTTTAACGTAAGAAATCATGCAATATTGCAATTAGCTATTAAATGATATACTAAACGATCGCGTGTTCCTTTTACATTTTATTCGTTTCAAAATTATACGACTATACATAATTAAGAAACATTAGCGGTAATTTTTGCATACAGACGTTCTCGACCGTTTTCACCTTGGTTATTGACCTCAGGTCAATCGTCATCATCATCATGTCAGCCGAAAGTCGTTCACTGCTGAACATAGGCCTCCCCCAAGGCTCTCCACTCTGACCGGTCTTGTGCTTTCCGCACAACAAGCGCGACAGTAAATATTAATTTAGAATTCACAAATCTGAAAATGAGCTCTGCTAATGTTAGGTACTTCTTAAGTTAATTGGACTCGAGCGATTCCTTAATTTAGTTGTAGGTTGCTCTACATTCTTGCACACACGTTGTACTTTTTTTGGAAGTGTTTACATACAGTCAACAGCAATAGTTGCTAAGCAACCGAAGCGCTCACAATGATCTAAGCACCGCTCTATTGGTCTAGATATAAGAGCTTGTGCAGATCATTGTGAGCGCTTCGGTTGCTTCGCAACTATTGCTGCTGACTGTACTTAAAGCAACTGACACAGATAATTGATAAAAATATTTCATAATTACGTATTCTGAAAGAATTTCAAATAAAATATACGAAAATCTGGCCTTTGCAGAAAGAGCGCGTCTCGTCGGTGACAACTTACAGATTTTAACAGAGAGAGAACAAGAAAAATATATATCTAGAGAGAAAGAAAATCAAAGAAATTTAAAACTGGTAACAAGAGGTTTCATTGCTAAAGAATCGTCCAATTAACCAGATGTGGCTTGTAAAAACTTCTTCAAACGTTCCTTTCGAAGTACAAAAGCAGACAATAAAACCTTCAAAGTGTGACATCGCTAATCTTGCCTCCCGAGGGACTAAACTTCGAACGTACAAATTATCTCCCGGCTTTATGGATTACAGAAGTATAAAGTTAATGCCGTTTTATCACAGTTGTTTGTAGAACAGTAGGGGAAGTTCTTATCTTTTGATATTTATAGTGTTTTCATCATCATCATCATCATCATATCAGCCGAAAGACGTCCGCTGCTGGACGGCGGCCTCCCGCAACGATCTCCACTCTGACCGGTCTTGCGTTTTCCGCATCCACCGTGGTCACGCGAATATAGTGTTTTGCTTATAAAATAATGCACTTAGTTTAATCATCATTATTAATCTTTATTTCCGGATAGCCTAGTGGTTAGAGACCCTGACCATGAAGGTTGAGGTCCCGGGTTCTATCCCCGGTCGGGGCAGATGTTTGTATGATAATAGGTACAAATAATGTTTTTTTTCTCGGGTCTTGAATGTTTAATATGTATATAAGCATAATATTCATATATTTACGTATGTTTATCCGTTTTCTAGTACCCATAGTACAGGTTTTGTCTAGTTTGGGACTAGGTCAATTGGTGTCAATTGTCCCTGATGCTTATTTATTATTTATTTATTTATCTACATTATCTATATAAGTATGTTTATCCGTTGTCTAGTACCCTTAACACAAGCTCTGCTTATTTAGTGTCAATTGTCCCACGTTACTTATTTATTTATTTTTGACATTTGGCCTCTCAAGCAGAAGGTGTGGGGGTCGGGGCTAACACCTCTGTTTTAAGAAAAATACAAAAAATACAAAAATATTTGTTTCTTTACAAAGTTACACGGACAGTCGTAATCACAATAGAATAGGAATAACTCTACATGTAAACTTATAAGAGCAACTAATTTCCAGTCAGGATTACACTGGTCCCAACACTAGGCATAGCCTGTCTCGTAGGTAACCAATTTCAATTTATGTGCGAATTTACATTTGTAATTTATCATGAGCTTTTCGGTGAAGGAAAACGTCGTGAAAAAACTTGCACAGTCGTGCAAAGCAAATCAAGTGGTGTGTGCGAAGTTCCTAATCTGCACTGGACCCGGGTGGGAACTATAGCCCAAGCCCTCCCATACCAAAAGGAGGCCTGTGCCCAGCAGTGGGACAATAGTACGTAAGTAATCCTTCGCTGAGGGTCGAGCACGACTTTTCGAATCCTGCGTAAAGTTACGGTTATCGTATCGAGATCGAGAAACGTCATGCTAAAATTTAGTTCCAAATACGCTCACAAACGGGCGCTCTTTCAAACGTCATACAAACTCGATAAAGTTTACTATTCGATTTTACGTGACGCAGGATTCTAAAAGTCGTGCTCGACCCTCAGCTCAACGATGTCTCTACTGCTCCTTACGGCATCACTGTCGGAGGTAATTTGGCATCCATTCCACATCCGATTTGAGAAATTCACGTCAATCACACGATCCCATGGGCGCGGTTATGTAATTGCCAAGAATTAGCCAAGCAGCCTTAGTCGCGTAGGGTTACCATACATCAGAATTTGCCAGACACGGCGCGACAAAAAATGTCAAACTGTAATACCAGACGGATACAAATACATTTGAGGTATACTTCTTATTTACTAGCTGTTGCCTGCGACTTCGTAAGCGTAGATTTCGGTTATCGCTATCCCGCGGAACTGTATAATTTTCCCGAATAAAAAGTAGCCTATGTTATTCCTCAATATTCAAACTATCCTCTTATCAAATTTCACCCAAATTGGTGCAGCGGCTTTCGTGTGAAGAGGTAACAAACAGACAGACAGAGAGACAGAGTTACTTTCGTATTTATAATATTAGTTAGGATTAGGATTATGGCTTACAAATTACACTAATATCGTAGCTTAAAATCTGCTGCTTCGCTCGTGAGGGTTTTGAAGTATTTTTTCGAGCGCAGCAAGACAGTAGAAGACTTGTATAGTGTAATTAGAACAGTGAGATCTTTATTCTAGAATAATGAAACTGTTTGTTTCTTATAAAAGGGCGCCAACGTTCCAATAAATGTTGTGACCTGCTTGCTTCCTTGATCCTCATAAAAAATATATCAAGATTTTAAAGTTACTGTCTGGACTGTGCCCCGATTACGAAAATGACAGAAAATTAGTCTTGATCGAGCTATCCTCGCGAGAGCGCTCAGGTAGAGTTAAAATAGGTAGTTTATTTGAAACGACTTTTCTTTACATAGAAGTACCCCCCCCCCCCCCTCCCATACTTTCCCCTGGAATTTATATTTTCTATCGGGTAACCCTCACGACTTGGCTTAATTCTTGATACTTGGCTTGTTTAAAACAAACTTTTGACAGGGGTGTCCCAGGGGCCTCATAATTCTGTATTAAATAGTTTGCCAGTTTCAGGCGTGCTAAATTTGATAGTTGATTGGATTTTAGCTCTTCATAATAACAGGCAGCTTGAGTTAAGTTATCATTGTGACGAAAAGTTTATTGCGTGAAATGTTTCAAACGTTTCAGGGGGATAATTATCCTGAACATGTAGGTATTGTTGTGTAACAACTCTAACGCCAGCAAGTCATCCCATAGGTTACTTATAACATTTTTTAGAAGATAATGATCGAAATAATTTTGTGAGGTCATTATCTCAAAACCGGCTAAGTCGATTTTGATGAAACTTAGCTAAAAACCATTTTTATTAAACTAGCTTTATAGCTAATTTAAAAAAGCCGCATCCGAAACGGTCCATTAGATTAGGAGTTATGCTACGGACAGGCACACAGTTACATAGACACAAAGACTCACAAAAACACAGAACACCCCTCTTTTTGGGTAGAGGGTTAAAAACTGAAAAACTTGTTCATTTACGTGGGACCACAGTCGTCGCAATACATCGAAAAGTCAAAGAATAAGTATTGAAAAACAAAGTTTTTCGCACAATAAAGTTCCTTGACGGGAGAACTTTGGCGTTTTCGACCGAGATAAATAAAAATCGATGTTATGTTTGACGTCTAGTCTTAACTTTAGTCCATTTATCAGGACCCATCAAATGAACAAAATAGTCTTTCTATATCATGATATTCCAACTATAATCGACGTAGCGAAAATAGTAGCAAAAAGCAAAAGTTTTATTGTCTATGATAAAAGCAATAAATTCCTAACTCTCTTGTGAAAGTTATAAATAATAGTGCACAGACTGGCTGTATGGCTAAACTGTTCGTTTTATACCTACATCCTTGTTGCTCGCACCCTATACCAACGCTACGTCAGTGCCCCAAGCAAGACTTGTCGAATCCTGCGTCACGTAAAATCGAATAGTAAACTATAACGAGTTTGTATGACGTTTGGAACAGCGCCCGCCCGTGAGCGTATTTGGAATTAAAATTTAGTATGAGATTTCTCGATCTCGATACGATAACCGTAACGTAACGCAGGATTCGACAAGTCGTGCTTAGGGCACCCGAGTCCGAGTGACGTATTCATGATGAAGATGAAATCAGCAAATTTTATACAACCTTATACGATCCAGCAATTCCACATAACCCAACACGGGGTCGCAATTGCTATTCGCACGTAAGTATTTACATACATATTTTTTATTCAAGTACTGATTTTATTAGATTTTTTTATGTGGACATGATATGAAAAAACATGCTTGATCAAGTATCCCACAGTATACTTTAAACTTTCGTGTTAAAGTTAAAATGATCATCAGTTGTGACTATAGCCTTCTTACTTTTCTAAATCTTATTGTCAGAACCGAATGTAATCTTGTAATTTAACGGAAGTGTCGCATCTTCGCCTGCCTACTCACTCGACTAGAGCACATAAGCACTGACATTATCTGTGGCAGTATAAAACTTTTATATTTATGCCCACTATTAATGTTTTGTTTATGATGAACGTTCTTCTGGCAGACAAGATCCATGTTTATTGGCAGTCTTTCAAATAAAAATAAGTGTTGTGTGATAAGATTATCCTAAGACTCTACCTAGGCTACCCATGCTTGTCTTAGATTATATACATATATATATCTTATTTAATATTAGAAACAAAGGCTTGACAATTTCAACACATAATTAAAGGCTGTAGATTCTCCTAAGACTTTACAGCTTTTCATCTCTAGGGTATCTACAACCTTTTTATTTATTTTTTATTGAAAGAGGGAGGCAAACAAGCAAGCGTATTACCTGATTGTAAGCGATGACCGCCACCCATGAGAACCAGCAACCCCAAGAGTGTCACTAGTATGTTGCCGGCCTAATGAATTAGAAGAATAATTATTGTACCTGCAATTGAACAAAAAGGAAAAAAATCAAGACGATAGAATTAGATGTGCCTGAGATAA
This sequence comes from Clepsis dumicolana, assembly GCA_963691665.1. Lineage (NCBI taxonomy): Eukaryota > Metazoa > Arthropoda > Insecta > Lepidoptera > Tortricidae > Clepsis > Clepsis dumicolana. Next base: position 8,340,601 of record OY829524.1, on the reverse strand, counting down.
CCAGCTGTGACAGACAGACGGACAGAGAGATTGGGTCACATCATAAAGCTTACTTTTTACCATTCTGATATGGAGCCATAAAAACGTCGTGTGAAATGGTCTTAATTCTGATTTAAAAACGTTTGTATCCATATATCTGCGCTTTGCTCGTAATAACACGTGTAGTGATACTTATATGTAGATAAGCGGATTTTAAAGGTTTTAAAAAGGCCATACATATTTTAAAGGCCTCTGTTATTTGTTATTATAAATCTTCTCGAAAAGGCCAAAGTGTTTTCTGCAGTTACTGGAATCCGCGGTAAAAACCCAATTATTATTTACCTCCGTTGTTTATAAATAACCACACTATGCGTGAATCCTGTGCAAATATTGCACTGTGTTGTGAAAAAAGAAAGGCAATTTCTTCAAGGAAAACATCGCGGGAAACCAACACGTGAGCTTTGTGGGCTTACAAAAACCCAAAGAAATGCCAAAAGGTTAGAACCTCGGCGGAAAGCTAGAGTTATTTTTGTAATAATCAATAGTGTCACAGACGTTTTGTTGGGGTTGTAAGTCATCAATTATACAGGTGTGATATGTTGGCTGACAAATGGTTCTAAATATACTACTCAAAAGAAAATAGGGGCCACTAATTATTCTGATCGCTACGTGAAAATTGTATAAGTTTTTTTTTTTTTATAACAGTAATACAAGTCTTTTCTTTTCATTTAGGCTAATAAGAATTTAATTAAGTAATCAATTGTTTGACTTATTTCAATATACTGTTTAATATCTTTTTCACGTATCAGTCAAAATACTCAGTGACCCCTATTTTTAACTGCCGTCTCAAAAAGAGGGGTGTTGTAAGATTGACCTGTGTATCTGTGTGTCTGGCGGTGGCATCGTAGCTCCTAAATGGATGAATGGATTTAGACGCAGCTTTTTTTAATCGAAAGCTAGTTTAATCGAGATGGTTTTTAGCTAAGTTTTATAAAAATTTGTTCAGCCGCTTTCTGAGATATTAAACTTTTAAATGTGTCTAGTTCAGACCTGCTTTCAAACTTTCGATTGAGTACTTAGTACAACAGTGCCCTAAGCACGACTTGTCGAATCCTGCGTCACGTAAAATCGAATAGTAAACTATAACGAGTTTGTATGACGTTTTGAACAGCGCCCGCCCGTGAGCGTATTTGGAACTAAAATTTAGTATGAGATTTCTCGATCTCGATACGATAACCGTAACGCAACGCAGGATTCGACAAGTCGTGCTTAGGGCACAGAACTAGTAGCGTCAATCACGAATTAATGTGGCGTAATCATTACCCTGAGTTGTGAACTTACGACGTGTAATAATTATGTAACAAGAGTTAGTGGTGAGACTATAATCAGCTTTTGCCGTGTTCCGAACTCATAGCTGACTTACCAGAGCCGTGAAAGTTTACGAATGGCAAGGCCTGCAGTTTATGAATACAGGGATGTGTGAGTATATTCGGCACATAATACTGTATTTTTCTTATGTATTCGGTAGTGAGATCTTTAAAGAATTGGTTTGACCTTCATAGTTAAAACCTAAAAGCACTTACCAGATTGTGCGATGATGGATATTTGTACGAGTGTTACTCTTTCACGCGAAAACTACTGAACGGGTTTTGATACAACTTCACAGTAGTATAACTTACAACCTTATCACACTGGCGATTTGCTAGCGAGTCTTGTATTGAGGCGATCACTCAACGTGTTCGCCGCGAGCGAATTAGTATAAAGCGTTTCCTCGCAAATCGCTGGTGTGATAAGACTCTTAGACGCCAGAATAACGCATCGCTACTTTTTAGGGTTCCGTAGCCAAAATGACAAGAACAGACCCCTTATAGTTTCGTCATGTCCGTCTGACTTTTTATCATGTATAGTTGCACGGTTGCAACATGTTAGCGATAACCTAATTCCTGTCAAAAGAGCGCCGGCCGTTTCTCCCGTCATGCCGCGCTCAATGACATAATCCGCCGGGCTCTTGCCTCTGCAAACGTGCCGGCCATTTTGGAGCCAAGCGGCATTGCCCGCAACGATGGCAAAAGGCCGGGCGTTATGTCTCTGATTCCCTAGAGAATGGGTAGGGTTCTGGTTTGGGATGCGACCTGTGTCGATACAGTAGCACCCTCACATCTCCAGGGAACCACACAAAAAGCTGGTGCGGCGGCAGAAACGGCCGAAAATAGAAAAAAATCTAAGTATCAATCTTTCGGTCCCAATTATAATTTTGTTCCTGTCGGGTTTGAAACTTTGGGTCCATGGGGTCCCAGCGCTTACAAGCTTATTTCTGAGTTACAAAAGCGCTTAGTTGATGCAACTAGTGACCAAAGGGCTGGCAGTTTTCTCTCTCAAAGAATCAGCATCGCTATACAGCGAGGCACGCTGCCAGCCTTTTGGGCACTATGCCACGGGGGCCTTATTTAGATTTAATTTAGTTTTAAGTTGTAGTTTATTTAGTTTAAGCTTAGATTTAATGTCATTGTAAATTGCTTTTATTATGTAAATAAAGTATATTATTCTGACGAAGTTTTGGGAAACAACTAGTATTTCTAATCAAAACTAGAGTAGGTACATACCTACCGCTTCTTAAGCCGACGTATCAAGTTACCGCCACGTGATACTTTAATCAGATCTGCAATGATTTACCATTACCTATAATGACTCTAATTCCCCCCACACCGCTTTGCGTGCCTTCTAAACAACTTAGCAAAAGTAATCTACATAATTTGCGACATTGAAGATGCTTACACTCCTACGCTTCCAAATACCATAAGTACCGACAATCGGGAAGACAATTCGAACTTTAAAGATGGGTTTTTAAGGTTGCAAGTAGTAGAACGTATGGGGTTTCTTAAAGTTGCTACACAGTCCTTAGGAGTAATTTTACACCAAACGGGATGTTTTTAGCCTAATTAAATGTATCAAATGCTTATTGTGAGACTGTTAGGCGGGTAAACGTGCGATTAAATATAATTAAGTGAGGTTTTTGTTGGAGCTATAAGTATATATTTGGGAAAATTGGCTGTTATGTAAGTTGTGAACTTGTGGAGAGGTCCCTTTGTGAAATAAACGGATCACTTATACCTAATTCGAGTTAAGCCCGATTTTATTTCGGAATAATTCGGAGTCCTTCCCCTGGGAGAAACGGAAACGTACTTGTATTTCATAGAAGTGGTGTCTAGTCAAAAGAATTTAAATTTTGATGGGACAGGAATGACAAAAGGTTTGCTTAATTATTACCTGACAAGGCTTGTAATTTTTTATAGTTATCACAAAAAATAAATATCATGGGGCAATTTGACACCAATTGACCTAGTCCGAAACTAGGCAAAGCCTGTACTATGGGTACTAGACAACGGATAAACATACTTATATAGATAAATACATACTTATATATATATTAAGCATCCAAGACCCGAGAACAAACATTCGTATTCATCATACAAACAGATGTTTGTATGATGTTGCCCCGACTGAGATTTGAGCCCGGGACCTCAAGCTTCATAGTCAGGGTCTCTAACCACTAGGCTATTCGGTCGTCGACTACGAAAAACTAGTGAATACTAGGTACATTACAATGTACCGGATGTTTGCATTGTGGTTTGGAGGTACAGTCGAGGAAATTAATTCCTGACCCGCCATAGAACATTTTCATAGTAAATGTCATAACGATTTTCCTTGTCAAGCTATGCGATGTCACTATGACGTTTACTGTGAAAGGGTTCTATGGTGGGTGTGGAATTAATTTCCTCGACCGTACGTACCTATAAAGAAAAAATACAAAAAATATACCAAATGGAGATCATAGATTTATCTTACTTGTTCTTAGGTTGACTTTGACTGAACCAAAACTATATTTCACTGTTTCGTAACACATAACAAACCGCATGTAACATACCTACTTAATTCATCACAAGAAGCCCTAAAAATACCCATAAACCGTATATCTAATTAGTTTCCTACTCCCACTGTGTTCGTTATATGTGGACATATAATATGGACGCAGCTTACATTGAATAAGATCATTTTATGTGAATGAAAACGCAAAATCGACAAGCACGGCTTCAGGCCTAGACATGGTCAGCATTAAATACATCAAAGCAATCAGGGCTTCTGCAATTGTAAAACGTTTTAATGCATGATTAAATATTTTCATAATCCTAATACTCTTCGGTGAAGGAAACATCGTGAGCAAACCTGTACACTCCTGCGAAGCAATTTAATGATATATGTGAAGTTCCCAATCCGCACTTAGTCCGCGAAGGAACTACAGCCTAAGCCCTCCTCAGAGGAGGCCTGTGCCCAGCAGTGGGACGTAAAAAAAAGGCTGGTGATGATGTTTCTTTTGCAAACTTTTATTTGTCCAAGTGGACTTTCTCCACTAAGCCTCTGTGATGACGCCCATCTCTCACATCAGATCGCTAAGTGGGTATAATTCCCTCTGCCGGCGACTTTGATGGATCGACGACAACTAGGCGAGATATTGTGAGGCGACGGAAGGTAGGATGACGTTTGCTGATTGGTGGAGGTTAGGATGATGCGCGATGGTAGTATCCTTGACCTATAGAGTATGTGACGTCACAAGCACAAAACAATTCGTAATACCTCATCATCATCATGTCAGCCGAAAGATGTACAGTGATGGACATAGGCATCCCCCAAGGCTCTCCACTCAGACCGGTCTTGTGCTTTCCGCATCCACCGCGATCCCGCGATCCTCACCAGGTCGTCGCTCCATATTGTTGGAAGCCTACTCACACACCCACAGCTCTTCTCCCGGTCCGCGGACGCCATTCAAGAACCTTCTGGCTACATCGGCCATCAGTCGAGCGAGCAATGTGCCCAGCCTACTGCCACTTAAGATTCGCAATTCTTCGGGCTATGTCGATAACCTTAGTTCTACTGCGGATACCTACTGAATACAGAATGGTCATAACCCGATGATTGACCTGGCTCAAATGTTTCTGGCATTTTGTGGGCGAGAGAAGGGTGTGTCATAAATATTGCTAGTCAGATTCACACACGCGTACATATTTAAACTCGGCAAACGTAGTGTAGGACGCCCTCCGGCCAGGTGGGATGACGATCTGCGAAAGACTGCAGGCAGATGCTGGATGCGGCAAGCTGAAGACAGGGCGCTATGGCGCTCATTAGGGGAGGCCTATGTCCAGCAGTGGACTAGAATAGGCTGATGATGATGATGATGTACATATTTAAAAGCTATCTTGTACACAAAGCTATTACACGTGAAGAGTGGGTAAATTCTCTCGCATCGAGTAGTGATTGGGTAGTATCAAACCAACTGAATAACACGTTCTCACAGTAAGTATCATAATGATTTTCCTTGTCAGGCGATGCCATGTCATCATCACATTTTCCACGAAAAGGTTCCACAGTAGGTCATGATTCATTTGGTTCTATAGTACCTACACTAGAATGTCTCTTGGCTAGAAAGCTAGGAAGTCAGAACAGGCTACATGGTGTCTTCTATCCTCCTTTCCATAAAACCTAACTGAAACCACGTTTTAATTGAAACTGACCTGAATCCTAAAAGGAAATCTAAAGTCCGTTTCGATTTGATTTTCAGCCAGCAACGCTGTCGTATATCAAAACAAGAGAACACACAATTTATTTTCCGCTCAGAATTCCTAAATAAAAATGGTGAGGCTAAATCCGTGGGCTGTGGTCAGCGGCTCAGACGTGACGTACGTAGGAACGTCTGGGTCTAGGCCAACGATAGTGTTTTATCGATATCGACAATGTGTAAACGGAATTATTAACCGACTTCAAAACTTTTAGTGAGTATATTAGGTAAGTTTGATGTTAAACGGTTTGCAGGTTAATAAATACCCAGCCACTTTTTTGTAATAGAAAAAGGCAACAGCAGATATGAATTAAAACCTTTCATTTCTTTGGAAACGTAAATGAAATGACATGAAATGAAAAACTACGGCTATCAGGCAATGATCCAGCTAAGTTTCGGCTTCACAAAAATGCCCAACTCTATCTCTTTACTGCAGCGGTGACCACGGCGCCCAGAATTAGATTTGTAAGCTATCACCCGCTGCCAGCGACGTTATTATGGCACCGACAGTCACTCAAACGCCTTAAGCCTAGGCAATGCCTAGCGTACCACATAATTTACTTAGGTATTTGAAGTTTTACATTGCATAGTTTGCACATTCATTAATTAACACAATATTGCTGTTCTACAATTTAATTTTATTTCTATTTTTAATTTAGAGAATTCATTAATTAAAAAATGTTTGTTGGGTATATAATACATAATAATATGTCATGTTACCAAAACAATTTAAATATTACAGCAATCTCATTCAATTTTCTAAAAACCTATAAATCTAATGAACTTGAGTTAAATAACGAAATGAATTATGAATTACTTATTACCATAATTTAATGCTGCATAGAATTTCCTCGCTGTCAAAACGTCAATTGTTGTTCTGTAGGGTGAGTCTACAGTAAAGAGACCTCCTTCCAGGCAGACCAAAATTAGAAGTAATAGACTTGGAAGATGAATTTAATGCATCTGACTTTCAAAACTTCGAAATTTCTAAATACATACTGCAACAAGAACGTGCGCAACCATAAAAACATTGAAAAAATAACTTAATTAAATATGTTAAGTTTTTGAAAAAAATTGCAGTTTCTTTTATTTGAAAGCAGGTTTTCTAGCAGTGGTTAGCTAAGTTTCATAAAAATAGATTAAGCGTTTGAAATGAAAATTTCGGTGATTTTCAACTATTGAACTAAGCAAATAAATAAAAAAAAAAAAAAAAAAAAAAAAAAACATCATGGGACAATTTGACACCAATTGACCTAGTCCCAAACTAGGCAAAGCCTGAACTATGGGTACTAGACAACGGATAAACATACTTATATAGATAAATACATACTTATGTACATATTAAACATCCAAGACCCGAAAACAAATATTCCTATTCATCATACAAACATCTGCCCCGACCGGGATTCGAACCCGGGACCTCAAGCTTCATTGTCAGGGTCTGGGCTGGGCTATCCGGTCGTCCGAGTTGGTCAGTGCCCTAAGCACGACTTGTCGAATCCTGTGTCACGTAAAATCGAATAGTAAACTATAACGAGTTTGTATGACGTTTGGAACAGCGCCCGCCCGTGAGCGTATTGGGAACTAAAATTTAGTATGAGATTTCTCGATCTCGATACGATAACCGTAACGTAACGCAGGATTCGACAAGTCGTGCTTAGGGCACAGGTTATTTGATGCTACGAAGTCTCTTGCGGCAAGGCTACGTGATCGACTCGTAGAGATACTTCGTAGCACCGTAGCACCGTAGCACCGTAGCATCGTAGACCTCACCGTCAAATAAAACCACTGCACTGTAATTATTTAGCAAGGACTCGTAGCACGCCTTAGAGCATTGAACTAACCACAGAGGGTCGAGCACGACTTTTTGAATCCTGCGTCACGAAAAATCGAATAGTAAACGTTGTCGAGTTTGTATGACGTTTAGAACAGCGCCCGCCCGTGAGCGTATTTGGAACTAAAATTTAGTATGAGGTTTCTCGATCTTGATACGATAACCGTAACGTTACGCAGGATACGACAAGTCGTGCTCGACCCTCTGAGGCCCAAAAGCTCAACTATTCGAATCCTGCGTAACGTAATCGAGTAGTAACGTATCGAGAAAATTTGTACGACGTTTGGAACAGCGCCCGCGCGTGAGCATATTTGGAACTAAAATCGTGTATGAAGTTTCTCGATTTCGATACGATAACTTTTCGTTACTTAGGATTCCAAAGTTCGTTCTCAGACCTCTGTACCCAATTATGTAGCGAGGACCTGTAACATAATCTTCTAGTGTATTTTTTGACACAAGAAAATGTAATAAGGTTTAAAATTGAAGAGCGTTCGCATTATAGTGAAATAAACGGATCACTCATGTATATCAGTCAAGTATAGCCCGACTTTCGGACTAACCCGTAGTCCTTCCTCTGGGAGCACACGCTTTGCCGTTAGCGAAACCTAAATGACGATAAAAATGAGGATGAAAAAGAGGGTAGTGCGGCGACGTCAGCTGCGCCGAGCAGGCAAAGCGTGTGCTCCCAGAGCAAGGACTATGGATTAGACCGGAACATGTCGGGCTCTACTCGACTGACATACATGAGTGACCCGTTTACTTCACTATGATTGAATCTCACGGTAGTTTCATGTTAAAAGCTATTCAAGAGTTTTTTTTTTGTTTTTTACTCGATCTTAATAAATGACAAATGTACTGAACCAGTTTTTTGTATAGAATATACGTATTTAACGTAATTACCTATTAGTGTACAGGATGTCTCACGATGGTTAAGTGCTTAAAGACTCCTGAGGGTCGAGCACGACTTTACGAATGCTGCGTAACGTTACGGTTATCGTATCGAGATCGAGAAACCTCATACTAAATTTTAGTTCCAAATACGCTCACGGGCGGGCGCTGTTCCAAACGTCATACAAACTCGACAACGTTTACTATTCGGTTTTACGTTACGCAGCATTCGTAAAGTCGTGCTTGACCCTCTGTGCTCTAAGCACGACTTGTCGAATCCTGCGTCACGTAAAATCGAATAGTAAACTATAACGAGTTTATGACGTTTGGAACAGCGCCCGCCCGTAAGCGTATTTGGAACTAAAATTTTGTATGAGATTTCTCGATCTCGATACGATAACCGTAACGTAACGCAGGATTCGACAAGTCGTGCTTAGGGCACTGGTCATAAAGTGTACAATGCGGACATAAAATGTACAGTGCGCGCATAAAATCCGAAGCTAGTGAAGGCTATTTCTATTGTACTGGCTGTACGTTTTACAACCCTGGCACACCAAGCCTGGGGTGGCCTAATAACTGTAGGTACTACACTATTTAACACGTAAGAAGTGAATTATAACAATAAAATTCCTTAGAAATCAATTACGAAAAAATAGGTAAAATTACCTCAAGATTTCATCTGTATTGCAATAGCCAGTCACGTGAAGATTGTTTAAAATAATAGAAGTGACTCAATCCTTACTGCAGTAACAAAATTCTTAATTCAAAAGTGGGTTTGTTTATAACGCATTCATTCGGTATAGAATAGAAATAGAAATAGAAAAATATTTATTCAACGTACACAAGTGACAAGTATAATAAAAAACAATTAAAGAAGTAAACAAAGACGTTAAACAGGATCCCTCTCAGCATTGTGCCGCGGCTGGGGCCACGGCGCTGGTTTTCAGAGGGACCCCGATTAAAACGAAACCTTAAAACGTAGACAAAAACAGTGTACACATAACGGTGAAAAGGAAAGAGGTAAGTAATTTAACAAATAAACAATAAAGACAATAAGTAGACAAAAGACAGTTATACAAGAGAAAAGTAAAGATATAAAACAGATAAGAGAACTAAAATAATTTCATAGAACAGAATAAGGTATTCAATTGGCTGCATGGACCTCATTTCCTTTGCCTATCCTTTATGGGACGGTCATGAAAATAAAAATATGACAATAGGCAAGACATGACGCTTGACATGGACATCAACACGGACGGAAACGAGGCACATGATGCACAACAAAACAGTAATTACAAGAAAAATAAATATCGTCTTAAACTTTGTAAATCATTATAAATTAGGTAATTAAATCCTAAAGTGTAGGAGTATTTTTGTAGATGGTACCTTGGAGAAAGGCATAAGCTACTTTATATCTCGGAAAATTGCATAGCTTTTGTATTGCTTTTTACCCCAGTACTGGTCCTAGAGAAATTTTAAAGCTTGTTAGTTTTGTTCTATAAAAAATAGACGTAAAAGTAAGGCGTAAATTTAGCAATCAATTTTATTCCTCTCCTGTGTACAGAGGGTCGAGTACGACTTTACGAATGCTGCGTAACGTTACGGTTATTGTATCGAGATCGAGAAACCTCATACTAAATTTTAGTTCCAAATACGCTCACGGGCGGACGCTGTTCCAAACGTCATACAAACTCAACAACGTTTACTATTCGATTTTACGTTACGCAGCATTCGTAAAGTCGTGCTCGACCCTCAGAACCCCAAAACATGACACGTTCAAAAACAAACCACCTTTAGGGCTTATAAAGTTAGTGTCCCTTAGAGTTCTGAATTAATCCTCTCTCCCTTCACAACATAAATTTTACCGTGAATGAAACTTTTTTAATAATGGAAATTCGTATAAAATTAATGGGTTGGCGCTGGCGAAGCAAGGGAATTGTGTGGCGAATAGCTACGAGGGCAGAGACAGCTCTAGAAAAAGGGTTTTTTCATTTCCGTATGAGTGGTATGTAATTATATATGGGTGGTATACTCTAAGGTTATTCAAGACTATTTCAGCTTTGAAGTGTCACGTCGGTTGTCATTTAGTACCGAAAGTATGACCAGCGCTTGATTCTGTGAGCGACACTGCATTAGCAATTAGCTGATAATAATAATAAATGCCTAGACACCGTAGCGCTACCTACCGTCTGTTTGTGCCGGAATTTTACCATTACTTAGGTTTTTAAAGCAAATCCTTCCAAGTTTTACATTTTATCACAAAATAATTCAAAGTTTAACAGTGACACACTCCACGCTTCAGCATTTAAATAGTTATAGGTAAGCATAAATTAAAGGAGTATGATGCCACTAATCATTACAACGATCGTTGCAGTATAAAAAAAAAACAGAAATATTGAGGTCAAAGTTCATAATATATAACTCAATATCGCCAAAAGTGTCGCTTAAAACAAATAGCCTTTCACCCCTCAAATGTGGATTGCTATAAATATGAGTCAGCAGAAGACTCTTTAAATCCTTTTAACCGTGTGCTTGCGCAATCCGACTATATGTCAATCGTAGAACTGTTTACCGTGTGGAAGTGTCTCTTTTATTGCAACAGGATCTATATCTTTTGTTCGTTTCTTGAGCAAGAAAATTAGCTAATCGCTTCTTCACCTTCCTTAAGACGAGTGCCTAACATTGCCGATTCGCTTCTCAAACTTAACTAGTACTGGCACTAAATATCTGACCTAAAAAAGCAAAGTCAGTGAACTGGTGTTGGACCTCTGTTCGATTACAATCGTACCCTTATCAAACAAATTGGATTATTTGCGACAATTTCAGCGCAAGGATTAACCCTTGTCAGGGTAAGAAAGTAATAAAAACTGGTTGCATGAGCGAGGCGTTATAAAGCCTTTGCTTTGCTGTTTAATTGCGATATGGTGGTACATCTAACGAGACCAGCGTTAATTATTCAGTAACAGTTTTAAATGAATCGACGTTACTTGCATTAGATATATAATGAAAACGGGATATTGACATATAAGGCTGATATCAAGCCTATAAGGCAATCGCGGTCAATATCCCGTTTTCATTATGTCTTAGTATTCAGTAGGTACTTTATGTATTTAGGAAGTATAATTATTCATTTAGATAAGTCAAATTAAGATCTCATAGATTTTAAGCAAAATTTATTAAGAACTTACTACAAGTATGCTTAAATAATGCATAAAGTAAAATATTGCCATACTCCCCGGGGTCCGTGTGTTACCATTACTATGTTAATTTACCATGTATGAATACCATGGTTGTAATGTTGTTATAATTAATAAATAAAATAATGTTGAGCGTTTGAATAGGGTGGACTGTGACATCGAAAATCTGAAAATGAACTCTTTCACGTTTTTTGTAGCAGATTTTGTAGTACTAAAGAGAAAAAGCCCAAAAACCTTTGGCTGAAATATAATTTCCAGCCCCAAACGAGCTAAGTGCCCCTTTCAGCTTTTCACGTTTTATACATTAATTAGAAATCTCTGTATTTCTGCAAAAAACCACTACTATTCGAGCCATCTACAGCCATTAAAGTAAAAGAGATAAATCATATTATATGCGGGTGGTAGGACCTTGTGCGAGGTCCGTCCGGATCGCTACTACCATCTTACTCTAATCCTGCCGCTAAGCAGCAGTGCTTGCACTGTTGTGTTCCGGTGTGGAGAGTAAGACAGCCGGCGTAATTACGAGTACATGAGGCATTTCATTTTAGCTCTCTAGGTTGGCAACGCATCTGCAAACCCTTTGGGGATGCGGCTGTCTATGGGCGGTGATGATCACTTACCATCAAGTAGGTGCTTTCCTCGTCGTATAAAAAAAATATTTTTCTTTCTTTCGTTCTAGTAGGTACTACAAATTTTAAAGGTGACAAGCAGGGTGTCAATTATTAGTATTAACGTGTTAATCATTGGGACGCTTACCGTCCTCTGACTTAGTAAAGCTTTTGAGGAAAATAACTAAGGCATTACCATAAGACTATCCGTCCAGCAAATCTCCGGAACTTTGTATCCTTCTAGCCACGCAAAGTAGGGTTATAGGAAAATGGATTTGCAATAAATCAAAGAGTTTCTTTGAATGAAAAGAATGGGGCCCAGGGGATTTTTGTTTTTCCGACTCAATCCCGGGTTTGAGGGTAATACCGAGCCCGTACTCCCAAGTTCGAAATTCGAAGTTCGTATCCGGCTGTCCCTCTCGCTTTCGTGTTAAGCTATGTTGGCGTGAGCGGGACGGATGGATACGAAGTTCGAATTTCACATTTCGAAGTAGCCCCCTCAGTTTAAGATTCCGTAGGAATTCTTATAGTGTCCTCTGATTTAGTGTTCAGAGGTGAATTGTGTTGGACGAAGGATAATCATTCATGTCACTGTGAGATTAATGTTAAGAAACCCTTCTCGCGGTACTTTTTATATATTATGTACACTTTAGCCGACAAACGGGCATGCGGTTCACCTGATGTTAAGTGAGGACCGCCGCCCATGGACACCCACAGCACCATTGGGACTGCTGGTGCGTTGCCGGCCTGGGAACAGTAAGACTACCTAAGTTTCTATCAAAATTTACCAAAACTGTTGCCAATCTTTAAGTGATCTTATATTAATCCTCTATAGAAATATCATTATGATTGTCACGAATGCCACTAAGTACCCAAAGATTTTTGACAAGGTATTTATCTAAGTGTATTCAAGATTGTTTGCCTTGAAGTGTCAATTCGGCTGTCATTTAGTACCGAAAGATGACAATAGGACCAAGAGCGGGGCTGTATTAGAAAATAACAACACTGCACGACACGTACACCAAATAATTTACATACTTAATAAAAACAATTTGCAATGACGTTAAATCTAAGCTAAAACTAAATAAACTAAAACTTAAAACTAAATCAAATCTAAATAAGGTCCCCGTTGGATGGTGCCCAAAAGGCTGGCAGAGTTGCCTCGCTGAATAGCGATGCTGATTCTGAGAAAGAAAACTGCCAGCCAGCCCTTTGGTCACAAGTTGCATCAACTAAGCGCTTTTGCAACTCTGAAATAAGTTTGTAAGCGCCAGGACCCCATGGACCCAAGGTTTTAAACTCGACAGCAACAAAATTACAGTTCAGACCGAGAGACTGATATTTCGATTTTTTTCTATTTTCGTCAGTTACTATTTTGCCCCAAATTAGGATATACGGAACCTGTAGTAACATTTTTTATTGCCTGTAAGTGGGTTCCAGTAACAAGACACCCGGAGTAATATATCTTCTACATTGTCCGTAAATTTAAGTTTATGTTGCCGTTAGTTTGCGTGAAAGATATATGCTGGCACTAGAGGCTAGTTCGGTATAACTTAAAAGCAACCAAGTAAGAGCTTTGCAGGCTACAGGATGTATGATGTCAAGATGTATGCAAGTTATTAATACTTAGTATAAATTAAAACGGACGGTTGCAAGCTGAATGATTTTTTGAAATAAGAACAATATTATCAGTGTGTGTGTCTGCCTGTTTTGCTATTTTTTCTATTTTTGTTTTTATAAGTGCTTGGTTACTTCAAACAATGCTTAAAACAACCCAGACGACCGGATAGCCTAGTGGTTAGAGACCCTGACTATGAAGCTTGAGGTCAAGGGTTCGATCCCCGGTTGGGGCAGACGTTAAATACGAATGTTTGTTCTCGGGTCTTGGATGTTTAATATATATATAAGTATGTATTTATCTATATAAGTATGTTTACCCGTTGTCTAGTACCCATAGTACAGGCTTTGCCTAGTTTGGGACTAGGTCAATTGGTGTCAATTGTCCCATGATATTTATATTTATTAATGTATTAATTAAATAAGCCGCAAACAGATGCCCAGTATACAAATCTGACAAGAACAAGTGCAAAATCAAAACAGACCGACACAGGTTGTTTTCTTCCCATTTAGTTTCCAAAAGTTTGTTACGATCGATCAAGTTTTGGAGGAGGAAACAGTCGAGAACGAAACCTCAGTTTTTAAGTTTTTTACTTAGGATTTTTAGTCGGAGCTGAGGGTCGAGCACGACTTTACGAATGCTGCGTAACGTTACAGTTATCGTGTCGAAATCGAAAAACCTCATACTAAATTTTTGTTCCAAACACACTCACGGGAGGGTGCTGTTCCAAACGTCATACAAACTCGACAACGTTTACTATTCGATTTTACGTGACGCAGGTTTCGTAAAGTCGTGCTCGACCCTCTGCGGTTGTCCTTATCGCACAAATTAGCGCGACAGAAATATTTATTAGGATTTTTAAATCTGAAAGAAGGCTCAACTAATGTTACCTCTCAAGAATTTTACCTGGCGCAAGTTACCTGGTGTTAATTGTCGCTTACTTAATTACCTGATTAATTGTCGTTGGCGTTAAACACAACTTTTTATTTAAATTTCACGTAATCAAATTTTGCAAGTAAAATTTGAACTACTTCAAATGCTAAGATTGACTTGGAACTTAATTTAATTTGTTGATTGGAGCCAGTCAAGAAAAAGTACCTTTAAGGACACTGAATGAGAAAATGGAGAGCAATAAATACGTTCAGAAAGGAGTAGATTTACCTATCGTTAAATTGAATTACTATTACCCACCAAATGAGTACCTACTCCACACAAAAAGTTCCCACGACACCAGGCATCACGGGAAATGAAATTTCAAAACAAACCGTCCAACTTCTTTATGATTTAAAACAACTGAAACACGTACCGTATGTCAACACACCTCTAGATAGTGCGTTTTCAACCCCCGAGGAAAAAGAGGGGTGTTTGAAATTTGACCTGTGTAACTGTGTATCTGTGTATCTTGTCTGTGGCATCATAGATCTCAAACGGATAGACCGATTTCAATGCGGTTTTTTTTTTAAGCGAAAGCTAGTTTAATCGAGATGGTTTCTAGCTAAGTTTTAATAAAGTCGGTTCACCCGTTTTTGAAATATTGAACTTTGAAATGAAAATGTCGGGGGTTTTTCATCTTTTCTAAGTTGGTTAGGTTATATCGAGTAACATCCTTTCCCAATATACAATTTATCTCTGACGAAAAAAGACAATCCTTCAATTTTCTATCTGTAGATGGCCCCACCATCCTGCCATCGACCATAGCAAGTAAAGATTGGATTGC